>BLKM01005568.1:0-83856 GCA_013340265.1 Coptotermes formosanus | reverse complement strand
TGAGTCCAGGGGCCAAAGGACCAGGGGGAGCTCCTGTTTTGGTTGAGGCAGCAGAACATGATGGTTTCTACTTGCTAAAGAAAGACTCACAGCGACGAATGACCCTTTCTAGGGTCCTCAGCCAAGATGAGCATAAGATTTGTGAGGTCTGGATGAAGAACATTCACCGGGATGTCGGTGAAACAGTCCTGACAATGGTATGTTTAGATTATTTCAGCACATAATAGTAGGATTAATGAAATGCATGTCTTAACTAAACACAAATATTTTGTCAATGTATTAGTGTTCTTTTTATACTTGTGAATGCACTGGTGCATTATTAACCTTTATCCTACCAGGGTGGATATTTAAATTCTAGTACATGGTTTATGAAAAAGTGAGTATTATTTGAACAAAAAAACAGAACTATATGAAATGAATGGAAAATAAAACAAAATTGTACATGTCTTAAAAATGCTGTAAATTTCCTTGTTCGCTGAATGTATAAAATGAATTCCTATGGGTGTTTTGCAGGTCTTCGATAGGTTAAGGAAGTCTTTTTATTTTTGTATACTGTATTTATTTGAATGCAAGACAACGTTTCTTCCTTAAATTTGGTGCTTAAATATGTGAGGTGACCTTAAATTCATGCATGAAGAGGTGAAGTGGACTGCACCAAATCGTCATGTGCACACAAAAGAGAGAACAGAGCATGACTGAAGTTAACTGACACAATCTTATTTTTTTGGACTTTGTCCATTGCCTCATTTTTAAAGGAAGGACAATGCTTCAGAAGCCATCTCTGTTTCCATCTTCAGGCAAAGAAGTGTCTAAGCTGGTGTACCCCTTAGATGAACTGTGCTCAGTCACTGGGCGCCATAGAACAGACTAACTAACTAACTAACTAACTAACTAACTAACTAACTAACTAACTAACTAACTCCATGGAGCAGAGGCCTTCTTGAGAAGATAACAGTTCCACAACTAGTTAAGAAACTCCCCGCATTTTATGGAACCCGAAGGTTCATTACCGCATTTACCAGAGCCCACCACCTGTTCCTATCCTGAGCCAACTCAATCCAGTCCATGCCCCCTCATCCCACTTCTTGAAGATCCATTTTAATATTATCCTCCCACGTACGCCTGGGTCTCCCAAGTGGTTGCCTTCCCTCAGGTCTCCCTACCAAAATCCTGTATGCAGCGCTCTTTCCCCAATGCATGCTACATGCCGCGCCCATCTCATTCTTCTCGATTTGATCTCCTGAATGATATTTGGTGATGAGTACAGACCATTAAGTTCCTCATTATGTAGTCTTCTCCACTCTCATGTCACCTTGTCCCTCTTAGGCCCAAATATCCTTCTCAGCACCCTATTCTCGAACACCCTCAGTCTTTGTTCCTCCCTCAGTGTGAGAGACCAACTTTCACACCCATACAAAACTACAGATAAAGTTATAGTTCTGTATACCCTACTCTTTGTGTTTTTGGACAGCAAGCTGGAAGACAAAAGATTCTCCACCGAATGATAGCAAGCATTCCCTGACTTCAGTCTGCTTTCAGTTTCTTCATGAATGGAGTTTCGATTCGATAGGGTACCAAAGAAACAGTAAACTTATTAAGATATGCACCTGAGAACAGATCCAGTCTAGTCCAAGGGTAGTAACAGGAAAATGGCTATTGAAAAATTAAAACTTAACTGTAAGACTCAAAAATAAAAGCTGGGAAGATACACAAATTAAAAACCATTAAAAAGCCATGAACTCAGACTGATCAGACCACAGACACAACACAAAAATCCAGAACACTCTATTTAAAATTCTTAACACCATGAACACCATCTGTGGAGAGAATTGTGAATGTTCATGGGTACAAGAAATTTTATTAACCAAGACATATAAATATATTATTTAGTCAATGTGGAGCATAACAGCATGGCAGGGCATCTCACCAGCAATGACTGGGAATGGTTTTAAGAAGTGCTGCATATCCAGTGCAGTGGTTGGGAGTGATGATGATATGTTGTGGAGTGGCAGTGAAGAGGGTGGGAATGTTAGGAGTGAGTGTGAGGAAGATAAAGGCACTGACTGTGAAGATGAAGACAGTGACACTGATTGGTAAAGGGAGATAGACTCTGACATGCTTTGTGTATTAGGTGTATGAAATTAATAGTAAAATACTTTTTCTTAGCAGATGTTTTATTTTTGGGGGGTCATCTTAGATAGAGTTGTCTTGCATTCAGGTAAATACAGTATATATTTCGTTATTGTGTCTGGAATATTAATATGTTTACCAGAAAGTCTTTTAAACAACAGCTAAGGAATTGTGCAACAAAGTCTGGTGGTATCTTACCTAACTGTTCAACAAAACTGGTGTTATCTTACCTAATTGTACAAAAAACTAGTTGTACCCTACCTAATTGTGCAACACAAAACTGGTGGTATCCTACCTAGTTGTGTAACACAAAACTAATGGTATCCTCATCTAACTGTGCAACACAAAACTAGTGCTATCCTCACCTAATTCTGCAACACATAACTAGTGCTATCCTCACCTAATTGTGCAACACTGAACTAGTGCTGCCATCACTAATTGTGCAATGCAGAAGTGTTGTTATTCTTACCTAACTGTACAACACATAACTAGTGCTGTCCTCACCTAATTGTGCGACACTGAACTAGTGCTATCCTTACTAATTGTACAACACAGAACTGATGCTGTCCTTACCTAATTGTGCAGCAAAAACTAGTGGTATCCTCATGTAACTGTGCAACACAAAGCTAGTTAATTGTGCACCACCAAACTAGTTATTTCCTCACCTAATTCAAGATCTAAATGCTTCAGTGAAGTCATGATGGTGAGTAAACCACAAGTGCTTATAACGATAAGTGATATTGTCGTACAACAAAGACTTTCAGTTTTAAGACTTTGATAAACGCCTAATTAACCACTGACGTGGTGACTTTTATGTAGCACGTATTATCATGAATATGGTCTGAGTTTACATTGTCCTGTAGAACAGCAGTGCTGGAAAGCTTTTTGCACTGAGCTTGATGCTACATAGAAAGGAAACATGAGTGTGCTAAGTGAAGTTGCATGACATAGCACCCAGTTAGTTGCAGGTGCTGCAGACTTTCATAAGCATAGTTTTGAGAATGACATTAGAGTGGATCATAAAGGAGTAGTGTGTGAGGGTGTGGCATGGATTCAAGTAGCCAAGTGGCTGGCTGTTATGAGCATAATAAGGAAGTTTTATGTATCACAAAATGCAGGAAATTTCTTGACTAGCAGAGTTACTGCTAGCTTCTGAAGAACCATTCGTTGAGTTACCAGGATGTGAAAACTAAGTAATGTTTTACAGTCTCATCTGGAGATCGTGATGCGAGGGATGAAGGACTATATTTCCGATCAGAATCGGGAAGTAATTGAAAATGCTATCCATACACTGAAGGAGGAGCTGGACTTTGATGCAGCTGCTATTAGCCAACTTCATTTTGCTATCTACCTTTTTCAAGAATCGGTAAGTATACCCTTGTTTTTAAGGTAAAGTTGTCTCTGTATATACCACAAAAGCATATTCAGAGGATGGGGGGGGGAGGGTGCATTGGTGGTGGTGGTGGTGGTGGAGGTACAGCTGTACTCATTCTAGTTTTTCCAGCCCATAGCCTAGTCACACTATACTGACTATCACGGCTGTGCCCGTTCCTTTCATTTCTAATTTTTTACATGCGTAGTTGAGATGGTAACATGCTGTGACCTCTGCAGTGCGCAGTGTTACCACCTGTCTGTGGTTGCTTTGTTGCCACCATTGAACCCATGTATAGTATGAGTAACTTGGATTTTTAGAACAATTCCCTCACCACATCTCACACAACAAAGACTGAGGAGTACCGAGACTTGTACATATGGAGAACTCACAACTAGTGTATGACTGAGGAGTGTATAAATACAGACATCGAATGTGCCTACTGTACTTTTGATTTCAAGGGTAGATTCACCCTACAGGAACCCACAAGCTCTTGCAGTGAGGTGAATTTTAAGTTTTGCTGGTTAGGTTTAACTTGGACTGGGCTGTCCTGTAGAGATGAACAAGGTGACTGTTACTGACCTCACATGACATCTACATGATTAGTTTTACTCTGAACAGCAAAAAGACTGCTGTATTTGTGTAAGAGAAGGAACTGTTGTAATGTAAGGGGCTACACACCGAAGCTGACCTGACAAGCCCAGCTGACTGTTTGGAACTGGGTTAACAGATGTCATTTCCTGCAGTCCTACTGTTGAAGTCATGGCTAAACATGATGAAAGCTCATCTTATTGTGTAACACCTCATGTGCCATTCTTTGCCAGTCAGGAGAGCAGCTGTACAGGAAAAGTGTACTGCTTGGATACTGATTAGTGCCGGATAAATTTTTGATGTGCAGGATAAAAAGCGTGGTAAGAAGGACATTGTTCAAAAGATGTTGGAAGTATCAGGAAGGAGATGGCATGTGAAAGTAATTATTATAGGATTTGAGGTTCTCTTAGCAGTGTTGATGAAGATTCGGTTCTTCTGGGATGTTATGCTATTTTGACTAGTAAATAGTTACTCGTGTTTTGGAGGGGCACATTTTGTCTGTCATCAAGGTCAAGCAGCTATCACAGCATAATATCCCAGAAGACATAAACCTTCATCAGCACTTCTGTGAGAACCCAAAATCTTGTATGGTAAATAAATACTGATGTTTTGGAAAAGCATACTGCTCCCATCATCACGGTATAGCAGGCCAAGAAGAGTGTTGCTGAAGATGGAGCCTTGCTTGAAACATTAGTTAGGTCCAGTTGACACAGTGTAGCATCCCAGAAGACTTGGTTCGTAATCATTGTTATTTAATTACAAAATAATTTTTGACTGTATGTTTATCTTGAAGGAAGTCCAGGTGAAAATGTGAGAAAACATTTAGTTCTGACCTTTTTCATTTAGGGGTTGAATTGAGAAGCATCTATTTCTTTGTTGCTGCCATTGCCATGTGACTGTTACACTGCGATCAAATAACACACCCAGCCTGACATAAACGGAACCCAAATCTGGTTTCTGTGACTGCTGCTATTGAATTATTGCAAATTAGTTTGACTGCAGTTTCTGTCTTGAATGTGTGACTGGTCTGGTCTGGTCTGGTCTGGTCTGCTCTGTTCTGTTCTGTTCTGTTCTGTTCTGTTCTGTTCTGTTCTGTTCTGTTCTGTTCTGTTCTGTTCTGTTCTGTTCCATTCCATTCCATTCTGTCCCATTCCATTCCGTTATGTATCATTCTGTTCTGGTGTGTCCACACCCTAATGTGTATGCAGTCCATCTGTCTTGAAGTTGGAGGTGATATGTTTCTGCAAAACTTTGATCATTGTCTACTACCAGACTATGCAGTCATAACCCAAAAGACCGCAGTATGAATCTCCATTGCTGTGAAAACTGCAGATGAGGATATTAAAAGGTGACATTTTCATTTACAGGTAAATGTTGTGTTACGACTTCACAGCATCAAACCTCATTGGATGTTTGCATTGGACAATCTTGTCCGAAATGCTGTTCAGGCAGCTATCACTGTGTTATCTCCTGGTAAGTTATAGTATAGTGCAGTATGCAGTGTAGTAGAGTGTAGTACAGTACATTACAGTACAATGCAGTGCAGTGTAGTGTAGTACAGTATATTACAGCACAGTGCAGTGTAGTATAGTGTAGTACTGTATAAGACAGTACAGTACAGTAGATTCCTTTTGCCAAAATCAGCCGTATTGACCAGTTTAAACCAAGAAAACAAGATCGTAAAAGTGTAATGCTTATTGGAGTACACATAGTTTTATTGTGCATTCTTTGCAACATGGGTTTCTGAAAGCTTGTTGGTGTTCCGAACACTTATGATGAAAACTTTGGCACCAGTCTTTATGGAAAACAGAATGGCAGTGTGGTTTCCTGTAAAGACCTTGACATCAAATTTTGTCAAAATCCATCATGAAGTACTATAGTGGTGACATGTAGATCGACACATAGGCACATTCCTCCCTATGCTGTACGTTTTCTTTGTATGATTGTCATCCAATGAATGCAGAATAATTGTACTGTGATACTCTTCTATATTCAAGCAAGTTGGTCTGTTGGTGTGCAGGCAATGGGACCGCATGTGTGTCACATATCAGGAGAGACAAATAAGCATACACATAAAGCTTGAATAAATTTCAACCAGAAATCCTGTCTCTAAATGCAATTTCCTCAGATAATCCTTCCATTGATTAGAAGGATACTGTGAAATCACAGTTTCACTGGACTGCACACACTTGAATGTACGTGGTTCTTGAAATGTGGGTTGATAGAATAACAAGTGGCACTACTGTCTACATATAAAACATTTTACTGGCAAAGGTTGCAGTTGCTGTACTGACCAAACTGTATGCATCTGTAACTGTTGCAGTGGCCAGGGTCTGTAGTTCTGGTCTCAGACTGAGCTTTCAAAAGATAAGACATTAAACTGGTGATTTGACTGTTATCCAGTTTATATAATAGTATCGAAATTAATCCAAAGTTGTACTGTCCAAAATTTAGAATGTGCAGGAGGGTTCACAGCTCAAACCTCTAACTGGTGTCTGCATATAAATGTGTTCATAAGATGGAAGGAGTTTATCAGACCTCTCTTTGACAAATCAGCTTGCTTGCACGCTGGCTGTTTCTTAGAACAGAAGGGAAGTTAAGCATTCTATGAACATTACATGACTGTTACTGACCCGGCATTATCACTATGAGAGTATGTGTGCAGACACTGTCACATACAGATCATTCTGTGTTACAAAGCTTATTCTTTGTTTGTAAGACTGGCAACATAATTCATGTTCATCAGCCAATATTCTCAAATTGTAATTTGTCGGTAACTATGATAACGATCAGTTGTGAGAACATTATTAGTAAACCTAAGTAAAATGCATGCTGTGCAGTTGTTGTGTAAAGATAGTTTGTGGTGATAAGAAATAGCTTGACATTCCATGGTAAACATTCCTTGAGAGGAGCATTGTGTTAACTGTTGAGAATATTGCAAATTCGTAACCGTGACCTGGGCAGTTTCAAGTGGATGGTTACACTATAAAAATTAGTTGCTGCATGGGGATAGAATACTTGCAGAATTTAAAGTCTCAGGCTTTGTGCAAGGGTCAGTCAGAGAATGAGTTTCTGTGGTGCATAATGTCCATAACTAAAGTGACTGTGATTATATAAGGGAAACTTGTTGCTTGCTGAATACCATCCATGTCCTGTATTGAAAGAAAATCTTGGTGACCACAAATTAAAAGGTGATCATGCGTTGGAAACCATTGTAATGTGATGGGTGATAATGTAGGACATGGCCTAATATCAACAGGGAATGAAAAGCTTGTCCCACAATATTATAAATGCCTGAGTTCATAGGGGGGACTGCATGGTAAAGTAGTGGGGTAGCATTACAGTTAAAGCTGAACTGTTATAATTAGAGTTGAAAATGAAGAACCCAAAATATGTGTATTGTAAACTTATTTTCTGACCGTGTTGTATAGTTTTTCACTGCAGAGATATCTGTAAGTGTAAACTAATTATTTTATTACCTTTACCCCATTTTGGTAGAGCTTAGATAAGTTGGCTGTTATGGTCTGAGCTTGTGAAAGGGTTGAAAGATTTTGCTGTGTTTTACAGAGCTTGGAGCACACTTAGGAGGACAGGATAATCCTGATGGGGCCTCAGGGGAACCAACAGAGGAGGATTCCAAATCTGGAGTGTCGACTGTAAACTCAAGCAAATCACAGAAAACTGTTGACAGCTTTCCTAGTTCAGTCAAGTTCCGGTTGGAATACAGAGAACAAATGGGAATCCTGAAAGCTGAGAATATGAGGTAGCTAATTTGTTTGTTTGTATTGTTTGGATGAATATGAAGACTGCCAGGTTTGAACACAATGTTTCATGTCAATTGCCACAGGTTACTGCAGGAACTTCTGGAGAGTCAGCGCACCTACCAAGCGCTTCTTAAACAAGGTCTTGAAGAACACAAACTTCAGACCCAAGTATTAGCCCAGATGATGCAGCAGTTGAACTTGGTTGCTGGTGGGATGAAGTCACGCACAGAATCTGGGTGAGCTGTAAAAAGCTTTCAGAGTTTGTGATTGGCTTTCTTGCTTTGTTCTTGATTGATACAATATTTCTCAACCAGTGGTCTGTGGCTTTATTGTATCAGTTCATTAATTTTAATTAGCATTATGCTGCATGTAGTTATAACAGAAAATTGCTCAGCATTGTGTGGGATGTGGTGCTGTGTAACTGAGTACCTGTTTGCCAACCTACATGACACCATTTCTCAGAAGACTAATCGCCAAAGCTGAGAGTGGTGGAACAGATGGGAAGAATGGAGAAAATGAGAAACACATGCTTGTAAGTAAAATGGGGGACAGTTTATGACTGCATGTGTGTGTTTCTTGATTTGTGTGCGTATATGTGTTGCCCTATATGAACATTACAATAACTTTCATTAAAGTTATCTCAAGGGGGCAGCACCACTGCCTTAGCAGTCAAATGTAGCACTGATTTTTCCATCAAGCTCCCTTTCCACAGGTGGAAATTTGGTATTTACCCATTGAATTTTGAGTGGAGATGCCACTGCTATAATTAAAATGGGATCTTACAAAAATAGGTTTGAATTGTCTTTGACTAAGTTCCACATCATGATAAATCTTCATGTTCCATTAGAGCACGGAATTTCATGAGCAGGTAAGTAAGCATTAACTTTTGGAAATTGATGCTGTACTGTATGGTTAGTTTAGGTTTACTCTGCTCTTGAACTTCTTCCTTGAATTTTCGTAGCATTGCCCATTTCCAGCTTGATCAGTATGTTTGACTGTTTGGGATACATGTTCATGTTTATCCTACTGGGATTTCTTTTATATTCAGTTTAATAAACATAAAAATAAAAATTTATTCCTCTGTTATTAAGCTTTGTTTTTTTATTGATAAGTGTCGGTATAAATATGAAACATGACCTTCTGGGTGTAATCTGAATGTAACTGTTTAAATTTGCAGTAAGGAAATTTGTAAATTATGTTCACGTAATGTTGGAAAAGTAGCTGACAAGTATTTCTTCCAAGCAAACAAAAAAATATGCATAGCTTTTCCAAACTGTTAAAACAAGTATTTCTTCTCATAACAATTAAAAAGAAGTGTTTCTTCCCTGAGCAGTTATTAAGTGCATCATTTAGGCTTTGTGCAACAAATTCACACTGCATTATTACAAATGTAAATCAGCTTGATTGATTGCTTGCGAACTTGGGAGCAGTCCATTTTCTGGAGTCTTGGCAGTATGAGTGGGTTTGGGCCCTCTTATAGGCTGCCCTCTCAAGATCTGTTTTCCAGGTTTTTGTTGCATAGCTAGACTCATGTCCTGCATAGCAAAGTCATGTGATTTCTCAGAGGGTAGTAGTTTTTCAGTACATGTATTCCTGAAATCCTTCACATATTGGACAATCAGTGTCAAGTAAACTCTTTGTGTTGAGAAATATCACAGCATTTCTTCTCAGTGACTTTAAATTGTTCATTGTCTACTTCCAGACCATGGTGCTTGTGAAATTGGTATCATGCAGAGAGCCCAATCCTTTGACTTGTCTTTTGTTAGGCACTGGTCACTTCCTGTTGGGATGGACCAGGGTATGATGGAGGTGGACCTTGGTGTGCCGCACATGTAGCTGTAGTGTTCTTCTTGTATGTGATTTACAGACTTGGAACTACGCCTGGCTATGAATGTTTGGTTGCACCTCAGTGCAGTGTTAAATCCATTATCCCCAAAGAAGGCTTGAATGAGGATTTCACTGTAAAAGTAGTTGAATTACTTGATTGCTGGTTCTCCACAGTTACAGTTCCCAGCAGTCTGGATGCTCAAGTGAAGGTGCACATCCTGTTGGCCTCCTTCCACAGATCAGTGTCACTGACAGCTCAGCTGATTCTAAACTTATTGAGTGGCTTCGAAATCTGCAGCTTGATCAGGGTTCCATTGATAAGGCAAGTAACAGGTGTTGATGTTTGCATCCACCTGTGTAGTCGTGTGACAAGGCTTGTGCCATTCTTCTCTGACCTTCCATAATCACTCCTATGTCTGTGCCTAGATTTTCCCTTTCCTCCAGTCTCTAAGAGAGTGTTGGCAGTTTGATGGGTCACCTTTATGTAATTACATATGATATGTTGTCAAATTCTACCATGTTTCACATAACATCATAACTCTTTCAAATAGATGTACACATTCGTTCAGATTATGGACTTCAATGTTATGATACCGTGCAGTATCGTATATGGTCATCAGCATTTTTGAGAAGGTGTCTGTGTCTGTAATGTACAGAGTATCCAGCTTAAAGCAGAACCAGCTCATAGAGTGTGCATTAACTATATGTATTATACAGGGCTTTTTTACAGTGGGACTGGTTTCCATACAGCATATGACATAGCCACTGCATAGTGACCAGTGATGCCGCCTGTTCCCCAGTAATGAGTCCTGCTGTGACCCTGGTAAAGAAAGACCCTTTGTAGAAGCCAGTTTGAGACTACACAGGTTGTAACCCAGAAGTATAAAGTTTGAATTTTCATTAACCCTTTGGTGCGGGAGTTAATGCACAGTGGATGCTGCAGAAGACTGGAATTTAAATTAGATCTCTATATAAGGAAGAGCATTAAATGTCATCACCTTAACATGACATTAGGCATTTTGAGCACGATATTGTGTAACAAGTATACCTGACGTTTGGTGCCAGAGGGTTAACATGAAAACCTCAAATGCTATACGCTCTTATTTCAGTGTATCATTGTGAATTAGAGAATTTTGTAATTTCTCGACATCCTAATTCAGCTTTACACATTTTTCCTCAGTTCCTGTTTGAAGAGTATTGCCTTGATGATATTCTGCTGTACCTTACTCGTGAGGATCTCAGAAGACTGTATCTGAGGTAGGGGACCTTCAAACAGAGTGGGTGTATGGTGATTGGAAAGTCAGGTTGTTGGAATGTTGTTTGCTACATTTGTTTTGTGTGGTTTTTGAATTTGAGTTACTGGATATTACGGGAAAGGTGTATTTTTGGGCACCCCCATGACCAATGGGTTGCTTGCAGATAACAGAACATTGTACCTAATATATATCTGTAGTGTACCTAGCAACCTCTGAACAGACCTAACCATTTAATTTATCATTTGATACCCTGTCCTAATTTCCCTGCTGCCCTTTCTATTACCGTTTCGTCACTAGTTACATAACATGGTCTACACATAATCTGAAAAAACAGGTTGGCAGTAATTAATGGTTGAACTCTTGGAACTGGTGCCATGTGCTGCTGGTTGATGGATTAGTAGACTGTCATTGGTGTCTCAGTCAATGTGTAGTTAAAAGGGCATCCTGAATTATTCAGTGCTTGATATTGCAGCTTTTACTCTATCTCCTTTTGTAGGTAAGACTGTATAAATTCACTGGTCAGACATAACTGGGATGCCACATTTCCTTTCTTCCCCTATGAAATGAAATTTTATTGATCCAAAATGTGTATAACATGTAATGTTTCTGGTTCCATTGATTGTATTTTGTGATTAGTCTTCTGGGATGTGACACCATGTGGTTTGGTAGATGGTTATCACAGTTCCAGAGGAGCCTGCTGTCGTCATTTTTAGGGTAGCGGAGCTCTACTACCCTGGAGAATAGAGACTGCAGTTACCTCCAAAATGTTGATGCCTATCTAACAAAGTGTACAATTTCACATCCAATGAGATGGTAATCTTGATATTCAGTGTTGCGAGAATCTGAAATCTCCCATATTGTTTCTTGTTTTCTGATGTTACTGGATTTGGAATATAAGGTGTCTTTTCTGGTTTGCAGTATTCTTATTGATGATTTAAGAATTTTATCACAAGTTCTAATCAGAGTGTTTTCCTGGCCAACATTTTATGGTAAGTGCTAGAACTGACTGTATGTAGGAAGGTGGCACCTAGAGCCTGCCATACCAATTATGATGTACTTTGCATTAGATCTTTTGTTTTTTGGCATGCTATGTGAGTTGTTTATTCATTCATAATGAAATATTCATCTCATTGTGTTGGTGGTATCATGTCCCAATTTCTCTCAACTCAGTTTCCTGTATTGTGCTGATTGTGTGGTTGGTTTATTTTTTACCATAGAGTGAACACCATGATTTGTCTTATGTGTAACAGTCATTGCACCTGAAATAGTATGCTAAAGGCAGTGTTATTCTGAATAGCTGTTCTGTGCAGACATAATATAACTGCACAAAAAATTTAATTTTTGCCTTTCCAACCTTAACTGTAACATTGTCTGTTGCACAGGGTAGCCAGAATAGCATAGTCAGTATAGCAACTTGCAACAGAATGGTCCAGGTGTCAAATCTTGGTGGGGGGCAAGATTTTCTGCAACCATCCAGAGGGTCCCTGGGTCCCAACCAGCCTCCTGTACAAGGGTACAGGGTTTCTTTCCCAGGGATAAAGTGGCTGGGGCATAGCACTGATCACCCACCCCCATCTAGTGCTGAGGTTAAGGAAAGGGTAGAGCTATTCTACTCCCTGCGTAGGCCTTGGTGGCGTCTTCTGGGGTTAACTTTAGCTTTACTTTTACCTTTGCCAGGGGGTATTAAATATACCTATGTGATCTTATTTTTCACAATTAAGTACAGTCCAAGAAGAAGTTCCTTCTTCAACTGCTTGATCCTTGAAGGTGAGACTGATAGGTTGTCCCAAAATGTCAGTAAGAAATTACCATTCTACACTGCATAAAATCCCAGAAGAACGCAGATCTCATTTACACGACGGCGGAAGCCTGAAATCACGCAAATGAAGACTTGTTATGTGGTAGAAGTTCAGTGTAATGTTTCTTCTGTTTAGGGGTGGTGTTGAGCTCCGGGTGTGGAAAGCCATATTAAAGTGGCGACGGGAACGTCGTTCAGCTTCAAACTCTGATCATGCAGGAAAAAATCACAGGTTGTCCCAAAATTCTACCCATACAAGTACAGATAAACTAGCAGCTTTTGGAAGAAACAGCAGTGAAACTCCTGATGTCACTGAGTAATTATTTTCAAAATAGTCAGCTGAGTGTAGCCCACCTGCTGTTCCTAGGAAACATAGCGGATTATACTGCCATGAGATACTAAATCAAACTGTGTTTCACTTTGGTGTCTGGAAAAGGAATTAAGTTCACGTGGGTATATTTCATAGTTATAAGTTAGATGTGATTTATTTACAACTGCTGAAATTTTGCAGATTAAATAGTATGGAGCGACGTTACTAAAAATATGTGTAGCTTGCTAATTTGGTAGGCAGGACTAGTCACATAGCAATATAGATACATGCAGGAAAATAACTTTAATAGAAGTGTTGTGTGTTTGGCATAGTTTTTGTATGTCTGTATGTGTGTGTGTGAAGATGAACTAAGTGCTGTATCAACATTACAGATTTACTTTACTGAACTAGGATTCCTAGCTAGTACAGAAAATGGTTCCTCCCCACCACAGGAAAAGGAAAAACAAGGGTGTACTTGATTCATGCCATAAGCTAATTGGTTCTCACCATGAACTGCATTAAATTATGTTCATTGGATGCTCAAAAGTGTTTTGACAATGCCAAGTGTTACTGTTTTGTTTGTATTGTTTGCTGTCATACGTGTGTAACACATTTTTCAGGTGTAGCCTGGAAAAATGATTAGACATGAACATAGTTCTAGAACAAACATAACAGATACCTGAAATATACACAAGAGAAAGTAAGGAATTTTTGCATGGTTGTTGTGTGGGCTTTGATAGCAGAATGCAAATAGAATACTTGGTGCTTCATTTTTCTTTTGTGTATTACAGGTGGTTTTTGCTTTGTTTCTAGTTGCATACTCTATGCCATATACTTCGGGGTTTCTAGCTTAATATTTTAATATTATGTAATTCATTTTATTTTTAAAGTGATATTTCCCTTTTATTTTGAAGAATATTTATAAATCTAATAAGATGTGTGACTGTATATTTCTTTCTTGTTGGTAGTTTACCCTCCCATACTCTTTTGGGTAATGAGGAAGAGGTAGTTCAGAAATGTGGTATATCTCTTCCTTTGTGAGAACACCCAACTTGTCATCTTCATGAACCTTGCATGCACCTGGGTTTGTGTTTTGTGTATTGCATGCAGCATGTGGATCAGGATTTACTTTGTTGAGCTGTTTCAGAATGACTCGTGTAATTTTCTCTTCTGTGATTTTCTTTCAGCTCTTCAATAGATGATGGGTTTTGTTGTGGAACATATTCATTTCTCATTGCACTTCTGGTATTGTATCTGTTGCATTTTTCTGCTTCTTCTTCATCAGTGGATAAGTATTCATATTAGAGAGAGAGCAGACCAGTTCTCACACATCTGTGTCTCTCTCTGCAGTAGATCTGTGGAAAAGGTGAAGCAGGAAGAATTTGAGAGTGAGAATTAGGAAAGAGAATAACATGACCCATGACTTTTTAACTAGTTCTCTATCCAGTCATTCAGTAGTCAGTTTTCCAAGAAGTGGTTGTGCACTTAAATGTGTATGTGCATGTGTGTATGTGTATTATGTGCTTGAAAGATTTGTGGGACAGTGTCTTGTGCTCGTGGAATGAAACTAGAGTTGTGCAGGACTGCATGGGAAGAGGAGTTCAGTGGCTGCACTTTCCAGGGTACATTGTCACTTCCAGTTCATATTGTGAGTTATACATATTTTTAAGTACTGCAATGGTTGCAAGTTTTCAATTTTTCATGAAGGTTGTTTGGATTGTAGTTCCAGAGTTTGTGACACTGTGGTTTTGTAGGTTGACATTAGTGTTTCAGAGGAACATCCTGACAGCATCTTCAGGGTGGAAGGAATAGGGTCTAAGTTGATGCCAAAATGATCAGAATGAGGTGTGGATGGGGCTTTATCCTCTCCTTCACTTGGTTCTGAATGGCTATATTCTCACTCTAATCACTTCAGCATCATCTTTGACCCATTCCCTTCATCCCTGAAGATGGAGGCAGCATGTTCCACTAAAAATTCCTTGTCAACCTGCAGAAGTGGACAGTGTCAAAGCTCAGGAGACTAATCTGTACTCCTATTGATTTAAGGGGTGACAGTCACCTTTTAATACCATTTAAACTCTCAGTTGCTCAGAATTTTTCATGATGTGTACTGTTTTGCAGATTAGTACAAGTACTGGTAGTGTCAGATGCTGATGTATTATAAATATGAAGGTGAAGTTTATTCATATATCTAGTAAGATGAACTGACGTAGTGGTGGTGTGGCTGTTCCCTTGTTCCTTGCTGTCACTCACAGTCATTACTCTGTCTAAATGATATTGTTATGCCAGATTTTTGGAGTTAAGAACTAGGATTTATCAGTAAAATAGTTGGAGTACATGTATCTGAAAGGACGTTTATTAAAATTCACTTAAATGGGAGAAACCTTTTTGGTTTGCTGTTGTTTTAATACATCTGTCTTTTTATTTCAGAACTGTATTCATATTGTTGAATGGTTTTTGTACCTTCCATTTTTTTCTCATGTGTCCTTTAGTGCTGGGCATAAAAATTTCATTCTGAGTGTGTCAAGCAAGTGGAAGTCAAACCTGCACACTTCTAGGTGAAACCCATTTTCTCTGTGTCTCATCATAGCTATTGCACTGTTATTAATTACTGTCAGTGTTTGTATTGCTGTTCTCATGTTCAGTGTGGCATTGTGTTGCAGCATCAAAAGCGAAAAGTGTGTGGTTTGTGTGCATGTGTGCATGCACACACTGTATTAGAAATCAGATGTATTGGTAACAAAAAGTATGATCTTTCTTCTATGATAGTACTAGATTCTTTGTTGAGTTTATTTGAATGGAATTTACTTGAGTTGTGTGTGAAAAGAGCTTGAACGATTTTGTATGTCATACTGATTTTATAATTTGAAAAATTAGCTGAGAAAAAGTTGCTATACATGCACGTCACATAAATGCAGGTTAATTATATGTAAGTGTTGATTAAATATGGAATTTTGTGATTCAGAGCAATAATTGCAGACTTTGTATACGTGTCCAGTTCCATGGTGGAGCAGTGAGAAGCATCTGCAGTGGGTGCAAAACGGACATTATTTTTCTGTAGGTGACTTAATTTGTTCATAAATTGCCATTGGTGGGTTGCCAATATATTTTGGCTGTACAACAGATATCAGGAAAATATTCATACTGTAGTTACATGACCGTAGAAACATTTTCTTTTAGACCCTGCTGACAATTGATATCTGAAATTATCCTAAGTTCGAATAAGTGAATGATTTGCTAGCAAAATTCACCCTCTTCCAAGAAACTGGATGTGTGAAGAGTGTGGCTTTCAGTTTCTGATCCCAGTTAGTTTTAACTGTTAATATTGAAAAACACAACAAAATTATAAATGTTCAAAAACACATGTTTAAACATTATACATAGGCATAAAGGTGTGAAATGACATTACATGTAGCATGTGTTCTGTCTTCATGTGTCGTGTACAGGAGTGATGTGGTTTGTGTCCATTCTTCGAATTTATTGTGACTGTTTCTGTCTGATTGCTGGGATAGCATAGTTGGTATAGTAACTGTGCGTGGACTGGATGTGCAAGGAATCATGGTTAAATTCCCAAAAGGGGAAAGAGTTTTCCTTTTCCCCAACAAGTCCAAACGGGCTCTGGGGCCCACCCAACTTACTGTTCACTGGGCACTGGGAGCTCTGTTCCCAGGACTGGAGTGCTGAGGGCATGAAACTGACCACTGACATCTATTGCCAAGGTTAAGAATTGGTGGAGCTACTTCTCCATTCCCCCTTATGGTGTGCACAGGGACAACTTTAGTTTGACTTTATTTTGTCTCTATCCACATGACAGACAGAGAAAAGCTTTGGATATGAAACAGGTGGTTGCTTCCATTGCTTATATAGTGCCTTAATTTGTGCTTTATAGTAATATAAACATGTTTTATCGCCAAGTGCATGCATGATGTGGGGCATGTACATTGAATATTTGTTGTCTTGTATTACATACAGTAGTAAAAACTAGTGATTTCCTGAAATACTGTGGGGCATCTGACATGATTTTAAGGTCATGGATTTCTGAGATTTGATGCCATGCAGTGTGGTACGTAGTTACTACTAGGAGCCAGGATCTTCCAAATATCAGTACCTGTCTGCAGACAACACAGCATTACTACTCAGAAGAGGGTAATGTTAATATTTACTAATGTGAAAACCTCATATCTGCATGATTTTGTTGGTATTGATTGAATTGAATTTTCACATGCAAACAGTGACCAAGATTTTCTAGAAGCTGCCCCAGTGCGTGTGCATGCACACATGCATATTCAGTAATTGAAGTGGATGAAATGAATAACTGAACCTAGTCTTAGATGAATGTGATAGTATTTTTAAGAAAGTAAAGAAATGACCAGAGGTATTCAAAATATCTTTGTGGTGACTTTTGGAAATTGGCTAAATGTAGCATATTTAAAAAAAAAAGTGTTTGCTCATACTCTTTTCAAATAGGGCCTCAGGGCTGAAACGTAAAATACACTGGCAGATGCATGACTTTTGACAAGTTTGCTGGTATGCCTGTCATTTTGTACTGGCTGCTGTCTAAATGTGTATGAATCTGAGCATAAAATTCATTATGGGACAAGGACCAGGTGTGACTTCTGACTTTTAGTTTTCATTGAATGGTGTTTGACATGATATCCCATAGCGAATTTAAGTGCTGGATCGTGCGAAGTGACAGAATTGTTCTTGAGAAGTGTATGCTAATTGGCAGCTCCTTGTCTAATGTCAGTTGAAGTCAGTGAATATACTGTGAAATGCTAATTATTGTAAGTTTTTTACACTGATATTTTTAATTTTTGTCTTATTCTCAAAGGAACTCTTTTCTAAAAGAAATACTACTAATGAGCACTGGAGTTAGATGGCTGATCAATAGAAATACATGCATGCTGAATTACGTTTTGAATCTACAACTTCAGTTCATGAGATGACAATTTTAGGCTATGTTGGGGTGTGCATGGGTCCATAATCTTCGATCATGCATCTTATAGGTTAATTTAGAGAAAGGAATAGTTATTTTACAAGCAGTTTTATCATTTAAGTAAGTTTTGTAAAAACATTAGCAAAATCGTCTGCGGCAATGATTTTTTGTGCTTGTTCTAAAATATATTCAGTCGTCAGCATTTTTCATGATATGTGTGTAATCTAAATAGCTGGTTCATGTGAGTGTGAAATTAGCAGCCATTTAGGTGGGTCATTTCTATAGGCAGGACTTCTTAGTACTGAAGGACAACTAGAACTGGATCCAAACTGATAGATAGTTCTATTGTGATAATTGTGAAGATTGTTGTCTTCTGGGTTGTGACACAGTTTAGAAGTGTGTGCAGCACTTTATGGAACCTGCTGCCTCCATCTTCAGGGTGGGTGAATGAACCGTGGTGGTAGGGGTAGCAGGTTTCTTTGGAATGTCAGTACACTTCTACCAGACTGCACGGCATCACAACCTGGAATCATTAATCTTCATGCGTGATTGGGTTTGTCATATCTACAGGCAGCAGTATTGTGCAGAATGTAAGGGCTCGACTTATGCTTAAAATTACTAGGCGTGTTCACATGTGTTTATTTGCTATCATTGTTGCTTAGAGCGAAAAGCTAAGTAGAAGGTAATAAGCAGTACACAGTACAGTCTGTAACTCTGTGTAAATTTCACAAGTGACAGTGGTATCAGGAATTAATGAGTGCTTGAACTTTTGTGTATGTATCTCATAACAATTATAACTACTTGTTTATGATGGTCAGTCAGGAAATAAGTTTGCAATACATCTGTTCTGTGTGTGTTATTTCCATGTCTAATAAGAGCACTTAGGGTTAATTGTATTGCTATTCCACTGCTTTTCCACACAGTTCCCACAAGAGTTGAGGCATTTATCATATTGTGGGTGGAACTTTTCCATTTTCTGTTGATAGAAGTCCGTCTGCTGTTATCAGCTGTTTCATCTCAACTGTTCCCACCTTGCAGTCATCTTTAAATTTGTGGCTATCAACATTTTGCCTCAGCACCAGAAACATATGATAATTGCTTGGCAACAAATTTCCCTGATATAATCATCATCATCATAGGCTCTGTACTTACATAATTGTATGTCACGTAAATTTGTTTTCTGACAAGTCCTCATAAGCTATCTGAAAATATCAGTACAATAATTAAAAAGAACAGCAGTACCAAACATAGATAGTGAAGTTTTTAATATGTCATTAAAAACTTTAAATTGTGTTTTCATGTTTCAATTAATTGGTATTATTGGTGGGCAAATAAACATTCAAGCTGTTGATTGTCCTGATAGTGCAGGTATATAAATCTTGCTTAGTGTGTGAGGGAGATTTCATATGAACAGTCCGTGTACACAGACAAGTTTGTTCTTCCATGGGTTCCACAGTTTGGAACATTGTATTATGGAAATTGGCTGCATGACTGATTTCTTATTATATATATGTACAGTATGTCCACTTATGCTTGATGAACTTTTAAAGGTTTGCTGTTTCTTGACATGTGCACTAATAATAATAATAATAAATAAACACTAAGTGGAAAATCTCACAAGCAGTGAAGTGCAATGTGAATCCTGTTTGTTGCTTTGCATGCCATCAGCCAGTATTCCAATTCATGCCTCTTGCAAGTGAGGGCATTTGGAATTACAGATTCAAGTCCATCTCTGATGCTTTACTTAAAGTGGTCAAAGTCATGGATTTTTGACCATCTGCACCCCTTTTTTACGTAGTCCCTAAAGGGAAAATTTAATGGAGTGGACCAGTTATGGACCACTCTAGTCCACCACCTTTGTAGAGTATGCTTACTCATTTACTCACTTTCTGACAATCTCTGTAATTACATGGAGCTCAATCAAGCTGAAAATTTGTAATAACATCAGTATGGATTATAACATGTACGTAATATTTTAGTCTGGAAAATGTTTCATGTAACAACCAGTTCCATGAAGAAAAAGGGCTTTTCACCCACTTGTATGTTAGTCCCATGCCACATGTACACCTTATAGCTGCAGTACTGGCCTTCATTTTGAACCTGTAAATTGATCTGGCTCCATAAAAGGTAAAACAAAGTTTTTCCTGCCCATTCCATGAAGGTACATAGTGAACATAGAGGTATAAGTCCACTCATTCTTAACCTTGGCACCAGATGGAGGTGAATAGACCTGACTCCATGTCCTGTTATAGTGTGTCTGTGGACATTCTTAGAGGTATGAGAGGTGGTATTATCACTGGAAACGGTTTTGTGAAAAACTGTATGTCATGGCATAGCTTGTTGAGCGGAACTTCAGCAACATGCATCTCATGAAATGCCCAGCACAGCATGCCTTATCCCCCTACACCATGCCTCACACGAATCATTCATGCAGTATGTGAACTGCCACTGGTTGTGTTTGTTTCATGTTCACAGTGCTCACTGTCAAGCAAGATGGCACATGTAACGCTTCCTGATGTGTATTCAGGGGACGCTTGGTTCAAAATTTGGTTGGGATATCTGGTAGCCTCACTGAGTTTTTTGTGCTTTTCCTCAGTTTCTGCAAACATTTGTTGAGTTGCTGCTTAAAATTAGTGTGTGACATCTCCTTTCCATATCTGTTGCAGTTTATTTTTAATTAATCTTTATATCAGTAAGCGGTATATAATCCAACCTACTGACAACACTCAGTAAACAACAAATTAACAAAATTGTAGTGCATGCTGTCTACAAACAGTGAAGCTTTGCAACCAGAGCATATATAAGTGGTGGACTGACTGTGTATGTGTGTTTATATGTAATATTTATGTATGTAAATATAAGGTACTGATCCACCTGTTAAATTTTTAAGGTATTATACATCTGTCCACTCAGTGCCTCATAACATTGTTAAAAAGGCATGAGATAACAGTGTCATGTCTTTGCAAGACCTTACAGTTGAGAGAATATGGTGCCTTCTGCGTGCCTTTTTTTTTAGACATGTTTTTGCACATTTAGCTGTTCATCAATTCTCATTTATGTTTAATCATTCATCCAGGGAATAGAACAGACTGTTGAACGTTGGTTATGAAACCATTCTCCCTTAAAGAGTTAACTTCATTTGAAATTACACCCCCCCCCCCCCCCCCCGGAAATAGCTGCTCTTTGTATGTTGCCTCAATTATTTCATGCTACTGTATGTAACAGACCTATATGAAGTGTAACTATATAAGTATAAAGTGAGATAGTTGTCATAGGATATGAGAATTCCTAATGTTTTGAGTGCTTTTTTTAAATATGTACCATTTAATAATCATATCAAATGCATGGATGCATGGGAAAAGTTTGGGCAGTATCAAAATGTACTCCCGCATTTGAGAAGGTATAGAGGGATCAGTGTCTATAATTCAGAAATGAAAAGTTGTAATTTGTCAAGGTCAACAAGGCAAAACATATTTATTTGTGAAGGCATGTGATCAGCGGTGTAGCTTGGTGGGGGCATGTGCTGCAGCCGGCTCAGTCAGCAAAGCTAAAGGGGCAGAAAATTGGGTGGTAAAATGAATATATTAAATGAAAAATTGTTCTTCTTCACTCAGCAGGTGTTAAGTTACTGAACCAAATATAAATAAATTCAGGAAATAATTGTGGTTGTTGAAAGTGAATATTTTAAATAAAAAACTATTTCCTCCCTCGACAGATTTTAAATTAGTGTGCCAAATATCAAGAAATTCAGTATATAATTGTGATTTTTTTAAGGTTAATAATTTCTGTTAAGGGTGGCCATTGTGGTTACTTGCCCTGTGTGCCAAAAAAGCTAGCTTCACCACTGCATGCGATGATATTATGTATGGCATCAGAACATAGACCTCTGTTCATGACCATTTCTCTACATTCAGATTCTTGTATTTCAGAAAACTTACTTGTCTCTCTGAGACATTCAGAGTCCTCATTTTCTGGCAGAGTTCCGAGTTTCATGAGGTATAAAAGACAGAAGACTTATCATTCTCTATTGCAAGCACAATGTGATGTCCATAGCCTGTATATCAAATATTTATTCCTTTAACTGACAGCTTCAGGCTGTGCACAGGCCTGTTATGTTCCATAACAGAATTTACAGCTGTAACCAAGACTGCCTTGCAAGTAAATCTGTGTTCTGATCTCTTCCCACTGTCGTGTAAATAGTATTACACAGGTAAACATAGTACATGTGTCTTTCTTAGTATTCTATTTTTTTTTTTGAAGTCCAAGATAACATGAAGGTTCTATCTGTAATTGTAATTATGTGCCTTTGTATGTACTTGACTGATAAAGCAGCTGATTTTTTAACATCACATATAAAAATAAAATGAACATTATTATATTTTAAAGTCACAGAAATCAAGTTGCTGTTAACTTTTGCTAAGTAAATGCACATATTTTATACAAGCATTTCGAGTGACAGTTATGTACAACCATGACACAGAACCTAAGATTTTGAGGATGAGGAGTGATGAAATGAATTGTAATTTACCTTAATTTATTGTGTAAGTGTCTCAGATCTATTTTGTCTGGTGCTATTCATGTCATCTGGTGGTACTATGTTGGGAGTTGTATTGGTCAACAGTTTATCACAGGTGCTGTGATTTGGGAAATACCAGTCACTGCGTGGATTGTCGAACAGTAAGAAGTGGGACTGAAGTACAGGTACTTAATGAGAGTTTATCTGCTGCAGTTTAAAAGTTTGTCCATAAGAATGTGCCTTTCAGGAAGCCATTCAAGGGTTGTTCTGCATAAACAAATGGAGACTGTTAGAAACAGTTCTCACGGGCAATGAGGTATGTAGGATCAATGATTTGGTGTGTCAGTGGGACACCTGCCTGAACACTGTAGTGACGGTTTCTACTGGCCTCTGCTCCTTCAGACAGTACAACTCCCAGATGGGTTCAATTTGAACAGGCCTCATAACTGTTGACATACAGTGTAAGTCTTAAACAATTACAATGATTTTAATAAAAAAGTAAATAGGTTATAATATGTGTGTGGCACAATTAAACACATGGTGTATGGTAGAGCAACAACAGGGAGACTTTGCAGAATTTTACGAAGTAATGGTTGTAGCCACATTAGCGTATGAATGACAATGTTGGCCCCTAACTAAAAACAGGAGAACCAAATTGATGTTGCTGAAATGTGATTCCTAAGGGTCATTGCAGGATTTAGGAGAACAGACTCTATCGGGCACCAAAAAATAAGACAGAAACTAAATATGTTTAGTTGAATGTTGATTGAATCAATAGAAGCAGATTTACTAAAAGATCAAGGTAAAGGATAGACCTTTCAAAAGATGGATCAGTGCTGGGTTGAAACTTGATGCTAGATCAGACTGACAAAACTAATCCTTGAAGATGATGATGAAAAACGTTATACGTACTGGGACTTTATGATGGCTGTTGAGGTACCTTACAGCATTCAGAATCTCATGGGGACATGGCATTTTTTGATAGTCTTTGAAATTTGTCAGTGATCTCTGTCATAATATATGCATTTTTTGCATGATTTGAATCTGGTTAATTAAGGTGCAAAAATACTCTGTCATTTGCTTCACTGCTGAATATTGAACAGTGTTCGACACTTTGAGTTTGTAGGCTTTCACAGCGACGTAGTTGAGGTCTCCATTCTTCTGGAATGTGGCACTGCATCACTGGGCGATTGTTGCCATATGTTTTGATACAGCTTGATAGTCTCTGAACTTTGGGCACCAATCACCCAGTGATGCAGTGCAGCATCCCAGGAAAAGGGTAACCACAGTGTTAAGACTCCCACAGCTATCACCTGAGAAAATTTAGTGCATCTGCTCTTTAGTTTTTAGGGCCAGTGCATGATATTCCTTATTCTTATGACCTTTTTCTCATGATAAAATATCCACATATGTTCATTCATGTGCAGAGAATGTGATGTTCTTTGCTCTCTAGTGACCATTTATCCACACAGCTGTAAAGACTTTAGTTTGTTATTCAAAGAATGATTCCAGAATAATTTTTGCAAAACTTCAACAGTTTCGTTGCTTTAGCTGATGCCAGTTTGTACTGACAATGGTCCAGGTTTCGTGCTCTTCAGACGTCTGCATTAGAGTGTACATCTTTCATGTCTGGCTGCTTAAAGGCTTTTTAGTGTCCATCATGTTGCAGAAAAGGTTTCTGTTGCTGTAGTCATGTGGAGAAGTCGTTGGACCCCAGGAACCCTTGAAAATGAGGGCAGTATGATGCTTTGAAATGGCAGTAATCATTTTCCAAGTGATGTATTGTCATATCCCAGAGAAACATATAAAGAGACGGCTACCTTGTTGGACCCTCTCCAGCACATGGAAGGTGCTCAGCCAAAAGACCCACCATCCACATGAAGATAGAATAGAACCCATTTCCAAAAGATTATGGTTCTTAAGTTCAAACCTGAGATGGTGGATAAAGTACAAGATGTTCTGTCACACACTTTAATTTTGATTTACCTATGAGACAGGTAATATGTCTCATACAACAGCATTGATGAGAAACTAACATCTGTGATGGTTTGCTTTATACATGCGTAATTTGTTGTAGAATGGTGTTCTGTGTTTGAGGGTAAACTGTAGAAGTTGGCAACTGGCAGCATTGCAAAGTGCAAGCTGTGGCACATGGAAACTGTGGAGCACTTGGGAACAGATCTATGAATAGCGTCTGTTTACCACTTGTACACAGTACAGTGTCTATGGGAATTATTCATTTTACCAGATTTTATTCTATTTCTTCATTGAACTTAACAAGTTAAGTACAGTTAAGTTGTTCATCTTTGTTCTTGTATATGCTTCCATTTTTGCCCGATTTTGCATCAATTTCACTTACTAACAAAAGTAATGCTTTCGGATCATTATAATGTTCCTTACACAATTATTTAATATTGCGACATAGTTGATAATGCAACTGATATATTTTATGTGATCACATTTGTTTTTGTGTTTGGACACCAAATAATATAGTTTTGATGTGATAGTAATTGCATATGATAAGTCTTTGTATTTTAATCCATTATGCACAATTTTACAAATGTATGTTGAATGGCGTAATAATGCAAAACATTGAATTAATATGCAGCAACAGTTTCTGGAGTCCATTCAAATTTTAACACAGCAATTTGACGGCTTTTGTCTTTATCTGTGGTTTTGACAGATAACACTTTTATTGATCCAGTGTTGTACACCTGAAATGACAGTTTCTTTTGACAAAGGTCAAGACTGCAATGCCAAGTGAAGTGTAGGAACTTGTCACTGTTATTTATTGCTGTCACCATCAGATGCTGTCTTTGACTGATACCTATGATATTGTTTGTAAAGACAAAATAGCAAATCTTAACGTTTTGTTTGTACTGTCTTGAGCCACATATCGTTCACCCATTCCGTCTACCTTTTTCTTCTGTCTTCTGCTCACTGAGCTGGGCGAGTGAAGTACCCATTTCTTCCTCAGGATTGTATCCATATATAGCAGTCTGTTTGAAAGTCATCCACGTCTTCATCCATGTAATGTGATGTAACCATCTGGTTTGCAGTGAAGTAGTTCTCTTCGTATGGGTTATGGTGAAGCTGTTTTAAAATATTTCTACAGTACAGCATTTTGTTGCGTTTTTGTCCAATGGAACATGTTTGGCAGTCACTTATGATGCAACGTACTTGACATCTGTACACCATTTCCATGGGAGTTAAAGTAATTCTTCATAAATACTTTAATTTCTTCCTGTAGTGTGTCTTATGAATTTGTCTCTACTCCTTTTAGTCTTCTGATATTTGTGTGGTTCAATGTGTGCATTTGACAATCAAAATTTATGGGACAACTGAGTTGTGTCCTAATTGCTGTAATTTTGTCAGCTGTTTTTGTTTATGGTTTATGTTTTCTTCTGTGAATTGTCTTGACATACCTTCAGTGTCCAGTCAGTTGTATTCTTCAGTCTTCGAGTAGTTTCTTTAACAATCATTTGTCTACCTGTAGCCTTCAAAGATAAGGTATTATAATCTTGCCACCAGCCTTAAATTTCTCTGTCCAGCATCTCCTTGATCTACTTATTTTTGTCATCCTGTATGTTCGTATTTCTGTGCTGTCTGCAGCCATTTTTTCTTAACTCATTCTGTCTGTATTTTCTTTCCAGCCTATCCTTGAAGCAGTAACCTTTTGAGTGTCTTATGTGTTGT
The DNA here is from genome assembly GCA_013340265.1 of Coptotermes formosanus. Lineage (NCBI taxonomy): Eukaryota > Metazoa > Arthropoda > Insecta > Blattodea > Rhinotermitidae > Coptotermes > Coptotermes formosanus. Next base: position 57,660 of record BLKM01005568.1, on the reverse strand, counting down.
GTTTTGCTTTGCCCACTCATTCAACTATTTCACCCTGTGTTCGCGTTATTATTTTCTTGTCATGCTTTTAAGTATTTTCAGTGCTACTTTTCTCTCTCTCTCTCTCTCTCTCTCTCTCTGTGTTCATAGATCACTCATCTCAATCTCCTGTACCAGCATCAAAATGCTTTGATCATTTCTTTACTCTGGATTCTTTGGATTTGTTCGTGGCCATCTGCACAAATCATATATCTCTGACATGTAAACAGTACTTGCAGCTTGTGACTAACCTACAGACAGTATAAAAAAGCTCACAACTCGTAAACCATTCTGTTTATGCTAATTTACTTTACATTATCACTGCGGCTTTTCCTGGATGACCAGAAAACTTTGTCCAGCATTTCTGCTGTATGCGTATTGTCCTTAGAGGTCCATTTTATCTGCAACATTATTTGTGTTTTAACAAAATTGATACCTTGTCTCTTGAACATTTTCATTAACAGTAACAATGTTCAGTTTGTTCATGCATGTTTGTGAAACATCTGTTTAAAACTTTCATGCTCCATTGGGACACTTTACTCTTCTCTGTGTGGGTGAAAATAATTATCAGCTTTCTCACTTATACTTAGAGCCCTGAGCTGCCAGCACAACCAGCCTGTTGTTTTATGACGAGGGTGATACTACGTTATAACACAATCTGCTTACCAGGTAATGCTCTTCGTAGTGCTGTCACATTTTGTTGTCCTTTCCTCTGGTTGGTACTGTTAATTCAGTCCTGTCTTTAGCCATCTGCGTTCACTCACACTGTTTACATGGTCTTACCATCTCCTGGATTTCTATTTCATATAATTTCTGTATTGGTATATGATGGAGAACGTGGAATGAAGTTTTACAAAGCTTCAGAGTGGAGTTTCTGGTAACACAATTACTATAAAGGTCTTAATACAGTGCTTCCCTTTATGTTTTCTCAGTCCAGTATGTACTAACATTTAGCTCCTATATGTAATCTTTGTGTTTTATAACTTTGTCATGCATGTTTAAGCTAAAATTAATACCTCTGCATTTCAGAGATAGAATCAGTCCCTGTCCTCAGGTAAAAGTGAGTGAAACACCCAGTGACTTGAGCCTGATAGGGAAAGGTACTCGAAACCTCTGGGCCCTAACAGGCTGAAACTGCAGGTTTTTGAGCAGTGAAGTAGTTGTAAATGTGCATTTGGACCAGGTGACTGTGGAAGTTTATCGTTGAAGGATTCTGTTGTAATTTCATGCACCATTTGAAAATCTGGCTGTTGCATGTGCCATGTTAGGTTAACATTTGCTTGTACAGTATACTCTCGATTATCTGGAGTAGCTAATGGTGGGGTAGGGGTGCACAGATAATCCAAAATATATACTCTGTTAAGCCACAAACAAAAATAAAACTTTGATTTATGTATTATATACGTAATACATACACAGCTTACGCTTACTGTTTATGTAAATATTCCATGATTTTTGTTTACTTTCGGGGATTCCATAATAAAAATATAAAAATCTTTATTTCCCAACTTCGTCATTAATCGTTACCAACTGACACTTGTCCACGTATAGTTGGCTGATTGGCAACCGAGAGTACACTGTATTCACTTTTCATAAGAAGTCGACTAGTGGTGTTGCCTTAGTCATAGACATTTATACCTTTGAGCACATATTGGAAATTTGTTTTTGCGTAATTATCTCGGCTGTAGTTCTTGGAAATGTTACGTAGTATAAATCATGACCTGTTGAAACATGAAGTTCGTAAAACTGCATAAAATTAGTTTTGGTTGTTGAACTGTTACATTAACAGAACTCTGTAAAAAAAGTTGATGTATGTATATTTGTCAAGTGTAAATACAATCTGGCATTTTGTTTCTTTCTTGGATATCCATTTTATTAGGCGCATTCACAAAATTGCGAAAAGCTATTGTTAGCTTCGGCAGGCCTGTCAGCCCATTCATCCGTCCGCATGAAACAACTCGGCTCCCACTGGACGGATTTTCATGAAATTTGATATTTGAGTATTTTCGAAAATTTGCCGAAAACATTCATGTTCCATTGAAATCTGGCAAGAATAACGGGTACTTTACATGAAGACCTATGTAATTTATGATAATATGGCTCTCGATTCTTCTCAGAAGGAGAAATATTTCAGACAAGAGTTATAGAGAAAATGAAAACACATTTTATGTTCAATAATTTGTTCCCGAAAATCATGCAGTGTATGACTGCGGAGAAATATGGTACAGCCAGGTGGCGGCACATGACAGTACAATGCTGCGTAGAAAAGATGTGCGTTGCGTGCCGGGATAGCTAAGGCAAGAGAATACAGACACACTCATTAGTCAAGAAGGCCATGAGTAAACAAATATTCCGTTGTTTCAACGCAGCGTTCATATGTACGAGAGTGCAAATTAGTTGTAATGTAAAAGCTGGTAAGTACGATATGCATAATTCTCTTACCTAATAATTTAAATTGTGTGTTAACAGAGATATTTAAGTACAATTTATATGGTGGAGTATGGTTAGTGTGTGTAATTTTACCAATGATTCGATGTTACTAGGAAGGGAACACGGAATGATTTCAGTTAGTTGGACATCTTAAATCGCTTACTCAAGCTCTAGTTGAGTAGACAGATAAATCGGTTATGAATATACCGACAAATTATCTCTGAAGTGTTGCTTGTAAGTCAGCCGTTGCAAAATATTTCGACGGGGTTAGACATTTGAGGTTAGAATGATACATGTAAAACGCACACGATCAAGGCAGACCAGTAATAATAGGAACACACGATTTAGGGTTCTGCGCGGAATTCGTTATTGTTATGTAATGAAATGTGATGTCACAGTAATGCAGTAGAGTAGTCTTCTTAATGTGTCACGTTAGAATGTAGATTGTCCGCACAAGCGGACTGTACGATCGAGTCCTCACCGATTCGTTTCAGACTTTGTGAGGGAAAAAATTCCTGGCAAAAAATTACCAGTCAGTACGGTCTCTATATTCAGAAGTTGTAGACAAGATCGACAGAGGATTTTTCTGTCTGTCGTATCATTAACATTAGTGGGTCTGTTCCGGTAACTGTCGTAGCCTAGGGGGTAGGGAGGCGGATGTGTACATAGGACGTTGCGAGTTGGAGTCTCGCTTTCGAATTTTTTTCACTTACTGCTGTCGTAATACTTTATAAACTTATAATTTTTTCGTATTGAATTTATAATTTTCCTTATTATTCTAATTGAATTTATACTTTTTCTTATTATTGTGTCTTCCATTATGTAACAACACGGCCTTCGTACTGTGTCACTTTCGTTTTCAGATTGATTCTGCTAACAAGGGGAGTTCACGATCGAGAGTGCTCAGATTCGTTCCAAACTTCGTGAGAAAAAAACTTTTTGACAAAGCAAAATGACCAAGCAGTACTATCTCACACTCAAAAACTGCAGACAGAATCGACAGAGCAGTTTTCTCTGTTCTTGACCACTACGTTCTGTCCATTACGTCCTAAACTTCTACGTGGCTTGGAGGCTAATTAGAAGGTTGCGAGTTCGGGCTTCGTCGCAGTATTTTAGGCGCGTTCGCAAAATTGCGAAAAGCGACTATCAGCTTCGTCATGTCTGTCCGTCCGTCTGCATGGAACAACTCGAGTCCCACAAGACGGGTTTTCATGCAATTTGGTATTTGAATATTCTTCGAAAATCTGTCGATAAAATTCGTTTGATTAAAATCTGACAAGAATAATGGGTGCCTTATGTGAAGACTTGTGTATATGTGTGATAATATCTCGCTCACTTCTCCTTAGAATGGTAAGTGCGTCAGACAAAGTGTAAATAAAATCGAACACATTTTGTGTTCAACTTTTTGCCGAAAGTCGTGCCGTTTATGAGATATGTGGAACTGGCCACAGACGACAGTGTAATACAGTGCATGCGCTTTCATGCTGGATAACTAAGGCTACAGACACACTCAGAATCCGTAATACTTATTGCTTTTCCACGGCAACAGTGGTTTCGCGAACGCGCCCCAATGTTATGTTTATATGTACATTGCCTGCCTTGTTTTATCACGGTTCAGACTTTTCATACTTATGGTCACGGAATGATATGTTTGAATGGCTGCTGGTATCTGTACTGCATATGTGGCAGGTTCTGTGTGCAAATTACAGCCCAGAAACTGGCTAACGTGAGCCATGTTCTTTTTGCGGTGTCTGGTTTGTGGTTCTGTTGAGTCGGCAGTTTATTGAAAACAACATGAGACTCTTCCACCACTTTCTCACTTCTGCCTCGACAGCAGATTTTACGAAAAAACGTACTGGGTTGCCATGAGCTGGCCATTGTTACCAGGGGTCGCCGGTTTCTTCATGGAGGACTTTGAGGAGGGAGCCCTCAGCGGGGCGAGCTACATATATCGATCCTACTTCCGATGCGTGGACGACATGTTCGTAATTTCGCACACTGAACAGAAAAACTGAAGATCTTCCTGGGCTGCATGAACAGCAGACACAGCAATATCCAGCTCACCATGGAGATAGATATCTGCCTAGCCATTTACGAAGAAAAGACGGCTGCATGAGTCATGCAGTGTGCAGAAAAGAGACTCACGCGAATCTGTAGCTAAACGCAAGATCGCATCACCACTCGGCGAACGAAATCTCAGTGCTATCCACCTTGGACACGGTCACAGTCATCGCTACCAGGACAGTCTCCAAGCTGACCTGGATACACTCCAGTCCATCTTCCATGACAACGGACAGACCCCGAAAGAAATCCAGTGCGTTCTTTATCCGCCACAGCATATCAGACAACCGAGAGACCTATACACGACAAGAGCCTACCTACCCTTCGTTCAAAATGCATTCAAGAGCACCAGTACAGTGCTATCAAAACACATCAAGACTGTTGGCCTCCCACCGAGAAAAATGTCTGGATTAATACGTCCTTGGGTCTCAAATCTCCAGGCTTGCCAGTGCGGCGAAGTGCATATTGGACAAACCGATAGTTCCATCGAGACAAGGACTACGTTAGCCAGAGAAGTCAGCGGTGGCGGAACACGACACTGACCTCGGCCATAGGATCTTGCGCAATAACACCAGAATCCTCGCCGGAAAATCTAGGCCTGTAGACGGGATCATAAGGGAAGCGTAGAGATCGAATTGTACGTAAACAAGAGTTGCGAAATGTCGGAACACACATCTACCACACGGCGTATAAACCGAAAAGGAGGCCGCCAACTGAACTCAGTCGGTTGTTTGCTCTTTTCATTCTTGTAGTATTTAATATGTAGAATTATTTCGTAGTTGTGCTGTGTTCCTTGCCTTTTATGTTGGGAGGGAGATCATTTTCGTTCTCCTTTGTGAAGCAGTTTGGTGATTTAGGTCCCTAAATAATTGTATCTGTTCATGAAATTGTAACAGCTGTATTCGACGAATTTTCTCGTCTTGCCTGCCGAGCCAAGGGTATGTCTTCAAGTTTCGAATTTATATTTTCATTCGCTGTTACCCATCTGTAGGGCTTTCAATGTACATGCATGACACTACATCATTTCCGTCTGGTAAGCTGAGACTTGGAAAGTATTTAAGGAATGCGGGTAGCATGGGGTGGGTATTCGCCTGGCGAGGGTATATGACTCGGCGACTACTATCAGTGCAGAAACATCACTTACATTACAGTGCTTGTGCCAGCTTATAGTGTTCTAGCGGCCGATGTATTTGGGACTGGCATTTTTACTGGCATCCAGTGCCATGAAACAGGCACCAGCCTGCGCCTCAATTTGCCTGTTCCTTTCCGCACTTCCTCACCCACCAAATTTCAGTTTACCAGAACTGGACGGTAGGTCTGTTGAGACCGGTATGGAAATTAACATCATTTCATTTCCATCGTTTCAAAGGTCTTTCCACATTTCTTCTATTTGTTTAACATTTTTTAAGCATCCTGGCAGAACTCATCCCCTTAACGGGTTATTTCCAGTATCTTCTGTATGCTGTAATATTACAGAAGTTTTCACACAGCAGCAGGCAAGCCACTTCGGCTGTTGGGAGGTTTGGTTGTGGCTCCGTTCTAACTGTAATATTCTTGTATCCTTATTTACTTTAGACGTGCATGGTTATAAATGACTGGAAGAGAATTATCTGTAACATTGCACACTAATGCTACTATCACAGGAAATTGTTCAGGGCCCCTATTAGCTACCAGTGATTTCGTAGTGTGTGCAAAGTATGGCTTTGAATTTATAGATTTTCTTGCAATATTAATTTGAATAAATTTGCTTGCCTCCACTGTTTTAAGTAAAGAAAGTTTAGTGATGCGTTTTAATTAGCTTCAGAAAAGCATACCTACTGGATATATTATTTAAAAAGGGGAGTGCATATCTGGCGTGTTTACATATCGAAAACATTGAACTTTTAATGGGCTAAGTGACGGGTGCTGAGAAAACAAGCAAAGGCAACCTGGTTCAGCTTCTGGAAATTCGGCCTGTAATGTAAGATATGTCACGACCGACAAGTTTGGCGTAGCGGTGATGCTGTTAGGGAGGTGCCTGTTTCGAATCTTCTCGGTCACTGGCTACCCTGATGGAAGTTTTGCAGTTATTTTAATTCTCTCAAGGCAAGTGTTGGGAGAGTACCTCGCTTGATTCACGGCCACTCCATTCCAAATCCTTTCCAATTAATTATTTACCAGACATCTCACCATTGACATCATATAGTCGGAAGTACTGGCAGCGTCGGAAGATAAGCCGCAAAAGTGTAAGCGATGTGGGCCTAATAGAACTACTTAAATCTTTTCCACATCCAGAGGTCTAACAGTATAGTTAGGAAAAAGGGAAGGAGTAATTAGACACGTTATAGACCGTGAAATTACATATGAGCCTGCACGATTAGAACCTGAAATTTGTTTGGAACAATTCCTGTACAAACAATCCTCATACTCTATTTTCTGATTCAGTTACTGTGATTCGCCATTATTTTTCGTGATGGTAACTAGCCAAACGTCGGAACCAGAAGTTTATATTTTCTTCTGAAATTTAATTTTATTTTTTAACGAATGTAATTTATTTTCATATGTTCGGACAACACTTCCTTTATACACGGGAGCCAGACTGGCTAATTCAGTACAGTGAATAGACCACGAACTGAGCGACCGGAAAGATGGGTGTTCAATTCCCGACAGGGGAAAGAGGTGATTCTCTTTTTCACTGTGTCCAGACAGTTTTTCGTTTACCCAGTCTCCTATCCGATGGATAATGGGGACTCTTATGTCGGAGGTAAACAACCAGGACGCTAATGTAACCCTGCATCTCCATTCAGTGCCGAATTCAATGCGTGGATATATAATGACCTCCACTTCCCTTACGTATTGCTGGCGTGTACCTTAATTAAACACAAATTCAAGTTTTTCTTTTGTGGGCCGGGATAGAGTAATCGGTGTAGCTACTCGTTCCGGGCTGGGCGGTTTGGGGGTTCAAACCCCGGTGGCTGTAAGAAGTTTCCTCTCCTCCATACCTGTCCAGACGGGCCGTGGGGCCCACTCAATCTCCTGTACAATGGGTATCGGGGCTTCTTCACGGAGATGAAGCGGCAGGGACGTGGCGTTGACCACCCACGCCAATCTAGCGCCGAGATTGAGAATGCGTGGGGCTACACCTCCATTCCTCCTCTATGCCTGTATGGCATGTATAAGGGAGATATTTACCTTACAACTTTGCTGTTACAGCTTTTTAGGCTCTTTAGCAAAATTGCGAACAGCGACTATTAGCTTCACCATGCCTGTCCGTCCGTCCGTCCGTCCGTCCGTCCGTCCGTCCGCATGGAGCAACTTGGCCCCTAATCTTCGTAAAATTTTATATTTGAGTATTTTTCGACATTATGACGAGAAGATCCAAGTTTAATTTAAATCTGACGAGAATAACGGGTACTCTGCATGGTATGTAAATTTATCACAGTACCTCGCTGAATTCTTCTTAGAATGAGAAATGTTTCAGACAAAAGTTGTAGAGAAAATCAAAATATATTTTATGTTCAGTAACTTTTTTCCGAAAATCGTGCTGTTTATGAGACAATGTGGAAACATATGGTAGAGCCGGACAAGTCACAGATGGCATTATAATAAGGCGCATGCGCTGTCAATGCTGGATAAATAAGGCTGCAGACACACACACTCAAAATGTGTAAACCTTATTTCTTTACCACACGAACAATAAGATGGCTGGATGACGTATGTGACCGTACGTAGGTGCTGCATGTGAAAAACTGGACAGAATTGGCGTTGACTAGGAAGGCTTGGAAGGACGTGGTTGAGAAAGCTAAAAACCATAGCGGGTCGTAAAGCTAATGGAAGAAAAATAAGAATAAAGAATACTGCTTTTGCACGGCTACATTGGTTACGCGAAGGAACCTCAGTGCTACGTTATACGTATATTGCCTGTCTTGTTTCTCTTTACGCTATGGAAGAGAAGGTAGGCCTAATACTTATCATAAGCCGCCGTATTAGTAACGATACCCGAATATTGCGATTAATAGCAGCCTCCCCAGGTTTGATGTGTAGAGATCAAGCAGATAATATGAAGCGACTTAGATGGAATCATCCATTGCACGAAACAACAGGTATGGTGATAATCCAACATCGTAAATTAACCCTTTAGAGACGAGTGGTAATCTGTTTTATATAAGGATTCGGTGCCTACCGCGCTGTAAACACTCTCCACTTCGGTTATAAAAACCAGTCTCTTAATGTTTTATAAGGCAAAAGTTGCTGTTTGTTCTGAGATCCGTACAAAACACATAAACGCAGTGTGGGCACCACGTAGAATTTTTTAATGTCAAACCTGGTGGTACGTAAAGTACCCGCAAGGCTTTAAAAGGTTAACGCGTAGGTGGTCATTTCCAGGTGGAAAATGCGCTGCTGGTAACCATGCCCTTTCTGTACATTTTCCCACGCAAGATAATAAGTCAGTGATTGATGCTGTGTTCAGCTGCAGCCTAGTTTTGCCCTACTGAATTCCCACTTCACTTGCTACAAATACACCCCCCTCCCCCCGACAATCCCTTACCGGGTAATTTCAGCCGTCCTCTATCCCTCTGATTAAAGGGCGACTATTAACATATCTAACGCCTGCCATGTCGAGGAGTTTAGTTTGTGTTAATCAGAAGGGGAGGGGTTTGTTAGAGACTGCCGTGTATGGGAAGCCTGCGTTCCGCTTGCAGTAACTATAAGACAGCTTACGGTTGTAACATGTCTTGTTTAGCCATTACACTACAGGAAATGGGGCTCTTAAATATAAATAGCCAGATGTAATCGGACATGGTAATATGTAAGACTGGAGTACGGCCGATAAGACATGGGCTGGGTGTTTATTTCGCGTATTGTGATTGGTTTGGGCCTGGTGTTAACGACACTGGAAATAAGAGACGCTGAATTCGTTTAATTCACAGGGGTCATGTGTTCGCCTGTGTTTTCATTATCTCTCAGTTTCTAAAAGTCTTTCGCAGTGCTTGACTGTCCACATAGGCGAACTGGGCGACCGCTGAGGGCATCAAGATGAGAGGGTTACAAAATTCGACGAAAAGTATAAAATTAAGAAATTAAAAATACTTTAATTTCCGTGGTTTTATGCTTCTTATATTTTCGCCAGAAACCTCAGCTAAGATCTAACCTTGAGGGGTGGGGGCAGGGTGGAGGACCCGAGTTTATGGGTCGCCTAAGGAGCCAAATTCTAGGAGATAGTAGGGGAGACCGGGTTTATTTTGCTACACGGTTAAGCTGGCACAACGGTAATATCTCGCCTCGCGTTTGTAAGAGCGCAACACCTGTGGGACGGTATGAAGAGCTTCATCTTTCATTGGAGGGAAGTTAGCTGACAATGTGCTGACAGCTGTATCGGAAGCAAAATTATGTTGTGTGTGTTTTGCACAGCGCCGAGTAATTTTACAACAGTTTGGTAAATACGTATTATAGAGAAGGCTGCTAGGGATTTATCTGAACCAAAGGTGTGTAGTTACGTAGTACGTATGAGGCAATATGACTGAGAAATGACAGCGTTCCTTGTGAGTTTAATCTCACAGAAAACTAACCTCAAAACTGAAGGTTCGTGTTGGGTCTAGTTGGCACACTTGCTACGGGACAGGTTGGCTCACTGTACCAACTTACCCCGCGGTCAACAGTGCAGCATTGTGTACGCTTCTTATTACTTTCGTCATTTCAATTTTGTTTAAGGAAATATAACTATGCCAAGATCGTGCAAAAGGAAACCTGAAATGGCAAACATTGCTCCAGATACAGTTCTTCGAGCCATTCAGGCAGCCAGAATAGAAAACAGGTAGATTAGAAGTTAGCAAGAGATTTTGGGATCCGTTTTTTCTCTCCAACGAGATATTGCAGCAGAGCTTTTAAGGATATACGAGGAATTTCACAGAATCCGACCTTCAGTACTGAGTACAAGAAAACTCGCCAGTTGAGTTCACGTGTGTTTCTGCTGTATGGTGTAAGTGAACAGGGAAACAAACCAAAAGTGTTCCGTAGGTTTATTTTTGATAAATGGGTCGCTACATAAAGTAAAATATTCTTATATCTTTCACAACATTTCTGATTAATTTTTAAAAATAGGATAAGTGTAATTTCTGCGCGTGTGTTCACTGTTGCTGATTAAGAAAGCTCAGAGAATTAATTGTAAAGGGCGTCAGACATCTACTGTGGCTTGTCTGCAAGGGAGGTGAGGAAGTGTTCATTTGAGTAAGCGGTGACATTAAATATAAAGATCCTCGAAGGTTGGAGGGATATGAAAATGGTCGGCACAGAATGGTTTACAAAGTTCTTGAAAAGGCATGAAGACTCATTCACTCCGCAAACCTGAGGCAACAAGCATCAGCAGAGCTTCAAGTTTAACAAGACTGATGTCAACGCTTCTTTTTATAAATCTGAAAGAAGAGCTTGATCGTCTGCGGCTTGGTTCGGGCGACATACGGAACATGGACGAAACGGGTATAAAAACGGTGCAGATATCTGACAGAGATATTGCGCGCCGTGGTTGCAAACACACAGGGACACTGATATCCGCTGAACCTGGAAAATTAGCAACTTCAGCCCTGGACGTTTCAGCGGCAGGAAACACAGTGCCGCCATGTTCTGTTTTCCCTAGAGTGAAATTTCTTGCCCATTTCTTGAATGGTGCTGTTGCAGGGATTCAGGGTGATGGTAGTCGTCCTGGATGGATGAAGGCGGAATAATTTGTGAAGTTTGTGAAACATTTTTTCCCCATGTGAAATCTTTCAGAGAACGACCAGTAGGTCTCCTTTGGAGAGTCATGATTCGCATTTGTCAGTTGTTGCACTCGATTGCTGTAAGGAAGACGGCGTGACAGTTCTCTCCTTCCCGCCTCGTTTTAGTCACAAGCTGCAGCCCCTTTATAGGAGTGTCTGTGGGCCACTAAGCATATGTCAATCATGCGTATGAAGCATGGATCACAAACCACCCAGGAAAAACCATGACGATTTGCGATTGACCTGGACTTATCAACATGTCTCTCAACTTTAGAGCTACTCCTGCAAATATCAAGGCTGGATTCCTGGCCAGTGGAATTTTTCCCTACGACAGAGATATCTTTTGTTGATGAGGAGTTTCTGCCCTCCTATGTAAGACAGACCAGCTCCAGCCACAGACGCTGCAGCATCAGATTGCAGTAATGGAAACATTAAACATGATGAGACTTCAGGACCAGACCCTTCAAGAAGTCATTCTCCCGAACCAGGTCCTTCCAAAACAACACCTGCCGAAACAAATCTTTCCTCTAGCAGGTCCTTGACCCCTGGATTTATCCGTCCTTTTCCTAAAGCTGCAGACAGGAAAGCAAAACCAAACGCTACTGGAAACAAAAGATATATAGCAATCCTGACTCATACGCCAGTGAAAGCATCCGTGCGAGATACGCAGAAATCGAGACAAGTGACAAAAGGAAAAACACATCAGTAGGGAAGCAAGAGGCGCCTTTTGATAACCCTGAAAGAGATTCTAAGAAGAAGAGGATTCAGACTGCTCAGACGAAAATGGCGGGGAAACATTTTGTTTGGTTTCCATGGACACATACGGAAATAGTGTAGCGGGGGAAATATGGGTTCAATGCACCCAGTGCCAAATGTGGGCCCATAAAAAATGCACTTCTGGCGTTTCCTGGGGATATATTTGTTCCAACTGCAAGTCGGATGTATCAGATGAAAATTTCTTAAGTTTCGTGGACATACATATCTGTACCACATTTCATTTTCCAATGTAATTTGTAATGTTTGTCCTTAGTGTTGTACGGACTGTAAATCAGTTTCATTATGTTGTTAACAGCTAAATATTTTAGCGTCATTCATGCTGCCCTGGAATTTTTTAAATAATAATAATAAATCAGGCTCTATTATGTGCCAACCTACCCCATATATGACGGAAGCTGGCACACGTGCAGAGGTTTGAAGAAGTTCCGTTTCTTGGATTAGTTATTCATATAATTTCGTCATTATATTTTCTTGCATAGTCTAAGAATGGTACGTGCCACAAGTACCATTTTATTTTTTGTACTATTTGTATGAAAACTGTAAAAAATTTAGAAGTGAAAAGTGTGCCAACTAAACCCGGTTTCCCCTATCCTTTTTTAAATGATATTTTGTAAAGTAAAAATCAGTTTTCTGCAGGCCAGAGACGGTTGCCTGACAAAATACATCCTGCTGTCTCTCTCACACACACACGATTATGGCACGTTGCGATTCCCTGACACAATATCAGTGGTGTTATTGCTTGTCAGTTATGGTAATACACAGGCAAATTAATGAACTCATGTCGTTGTCGTTTCTGTTTACACTCTTTATTTCTAATTGGTGTCTAATTTGTGGCGGCGTTGAGCGTCTGATGTGTATTAACCAAAAACGAAAGTTTTTCTCTGAAGTTTACCTTTACCAAGTCTAAATTTACTAAGGTGTGTTATAAACCAGTATTGCCCTCCTGTGTTTTTAGGGAACTAATGGCTGTTTTTAAATGCCTCTGTACAGAATATGTTGATTTTCGTCTAACGTTCGTACAGACATTTTCTTGGGAAGTTGATAATTACTCAGCTGGTCAAAATACTGTTTTACTTTGACAGTTGTTTTTCCCGAATATTTCGGCTTTTCCCTGCCAATATCATTCCACTGATGGTCTGTACTCATTCACCCATCCACCGTCAACGCAACTGACGGCACTGTTACGTAAAACACTTCTCTCTGCCCCTGTACGTTAGTTGTAGAAACTTTGTGGTGTAATGTAGTGCGGTTGTTGGTACTTCGTTGAGATTTTAACAGTTTGTGCACAAATATGAAAGGCGTAAAATTCTTTCTATCTCTCTGAAACCCGAAATTGTAACACCACGTGAGATTTGAGGATCTTACGGCAATTAATCCTGAAATTACGAGCTTCTGGGATGTGACGCCGTGTGGTTTGGAAGATAGGTAGCAATGTGCAACCCTATAATATTGTACTTACCTATTTCCCTTGATGTTAGGGGTGCCCGTTTTTTCAATAATCAAAGGTTTAACCTTTTTACTTCTGACTCCTGTCATTTCACTGTAGTTTCCTCGAGGAAACCTCCTTCAATAATTATTTTTTTAGGTAATAATAGAAAGTAAACTTATGCCTGGGCACACCATAAACTTTTATGTGGGAGTGGTGTCCTCGTAGCTCCATTCCTTCTTGGCAGTGGATAGAGAAGAGTCGTCAGCTCCACGCTTCGGTCGCTTTAGCCCCAAAGACCCGTTGAATAGGTGGCAGAGTGGGCACCAGTTCCGGTGTACGGGCACTTGCTGTATGTCGCTACAAAAATGATGAACCTAAATTTATAGTTAAAGAGCCATATGTTCTGTAATGAAAAGCTGAAAAGCACAGCCCTCAGAAATCAAGAGTGGTACAGTCTAGCGATCAGTAGCGGCCTGTCACCATTAATATTGAATGATAGCTCTGTCAGGGTAGTGACTAGGCTGGACAACCGGGTAAACTGGGGTTTGATTCTCGGTTGGGGTAGCTGTTGTTTTATCCTCCACAACGCCTAGATTGGCTGTGAGGGTCTGCGCAGTCTCTTATGCAATTTTTAACAGAGGTGAAAAGGCCGGCTCGTGAACCCATCTTTTCCAGTTAGTTCGAGGCTAAGGAATGCGTGAAAATAATACATCCGTCCCCCATTATTCTTCATCACGTTGTACTTAATAATGACAGGGTAACTACACCTTTATATATTACACGTTACGTCAAACATATTTCCCCTCTCCGGAGGAGGTTTAGTATCTTTTCCAGCGACGTTTCATAGATGACGGGTAAATGTAAGGGTGTCATCAGACACCATATGAATTTACCCTAAAAGGGAAGCATTTCAAATAATTGGATTGCGAGTAGCCGTATGCTTTTTTTTTTCCTGACAACAAAACATGTCCCACAGACGTCGTTTTCGCACCAAAATCTCATAAAATCACCTAAAAATAACCAGTGATTTTCTCAGAAAGATGTCACCGTTAACGATCCAAGGCTTCAGGAATATTACGCCGTGTCGACTGGTAAACAGTTACTGTCATTTCGAAGGGGCTTCTTACTTACATCTTCAGGATGTAGCAGTCCAAATGTAGAGCCTGTTTTGGGACTGGTAGATCCTGAAGAACGAGGCGCTAAGCCCATTCGAAGTGAAAGTAACACTTTGCCAGTCAACACAGTGGTACGTCCAAGAAAACATCAACATTTATCGACATCGCTGTGAGAATCTCATATCTCGGTCACTTGTTATTCTTGACAGTCGAACCACCGAATTAAGGTAAATTCTGAACATCATCCGAGGAAATACCTCCATAACTATCTCCGTGGAGCAGGCCTTCTTGAGAAGATAGTAGTTCCTCAGTTCTAGTGTGGGACATCCCCGTGTGTTTTCACTCACTAAGCTTGAAGCAGATAAAGGCGTGTATTGCCTTACGACAACACTGTATTTACACTAGGCAGGTGGACACTATGGGAAAGACTAGAGTTCACAGATTCTAATGCTGGTAAACAACTGCGTGACAAACACACAGTCTGAACTCCATAGTTTAATCCATTCCTAGACATCCTGTTGAATCAAAACAAGACGCCACCCCCTCCAACCCTCTTCTAGACTTATGTAAGAAAGACAGCTGTTCGCTCAGTCTGTTAGTATACTTCGTAAAAGAGTGCAGAATACATGGGAGCTTGCTACGTAAGTAAAAAATACGAATTGCTTCTTACATAGAGTTAAATAATGAGAAGTTAAATAGTATACAGTAGTAGGAAACCATGTAACATATTGTGAGTAAATACGAGTAAACATAAACAAGTAATAGGAAAACATAAAAGAGAAAATTCAAACCAAAGAAGTATATAGACTGAATTCCTGCTACTACGTTAGGCTTCATAAAGGTAAAGCTAAAGGTTCACCCCATAAAAGGCCCTGAGGGCACAAGAGGGGGAGTAGAGGTATAGCTGTACCCGTTCGTCAGCCTCGGCATGAGGAGGGGATGGGGTGGCTAGCCTGACGCCCAGGCCACTTTACCCCGGGAAAGAGACCTGGTTCCCATTTTACAGGAGGCTGGGTGGACCCCAGGGCCGGTCTGGACGGCTGCGGAAAATCTCGCCTCCCACCGGGATTCGATCCATGGACCGTCCAGCCCGTACCGACTCACTATACCTACTACGCTATCCCGGACGTTAGGCTTCATAATCTGGTGAATATAAAATATTATACACTGCGAAATAATATGTTTAGAGGAAATGTAACGTTTAATTATTTCACAGATGATTGAAAATGAGCTGTAATAAATAAACGCATCCGAGAACGAAATGCGAAAATACGTGCCGAAGTGTTACAGAAATCCGAGTTGAAGAAAATGTACGGATTCTAATCTGACTTATAACTAGAAACTTTATTAATAGTGAGAGTTATTTAAGGAGGCTGTCAATTGCTGATATTATATAGCGTCGGTGATAGACGAATAAGTATGGAGCATTGGTGGAATTTTTATTAATACAGAAGTAATAACATAACATAAATTTTAGAAAAGGAAACCAATTGTGAAAAGCAGTATAAAGGGTCAGACTTCACTCCCTAAATATGCAATTAATATAAATATATTTTAAAACTTCAGAAATCAGCTTTAAAATTGTAATACAGTAAATTTTTCCTCTGCATGCTTTACGAATATTGCCACACGTAAGGTTACAGACAAAACCGTCGAAACATGTCAAGAAATATATGAAGATATGATGTAAATAAGGTGCTGTGTTAGCGGCATATATATGTCCTTATTTACTTCAAGCTTAAAAATTCCTCAGGTATTTAACCAAGTAACCCTGTTTGCCAGAGCCCACCGCTTATCCATGTTCTAACCCAAACGGAACCTGTCCACAACTTCCCATGCGATTTCTTGAAAATCCATATTAATACCGTCGTTCAATCTACCCCTGGGTCTTATAAATTGTCTTTTTATATTTCTCCACCAACACCAATTATGCATTTCTCTTCTTACTCATACGTTCCACATAATCCTCCCATCTCATCGTACTTAATTTTATCGCCCTTATTTTATTCGGTGAGGAATACAAATCATGAAATTTCTGCTCATGGAATTGTACCCTCTCAGAGCAAAATATCTTCTTCAGCACCCTATTCCCGAACACTCTCAGCCTTTTTTCTTCTCTTTTTTGAGAGAGACCAAGTTTCATACCCATATGATCTAATCTAAATATTTATAAATCCAACGGACTGGACAGATTTTCGGTTTATGAAATTAAATCGTCACCCACTTTGCTATCATCAGCTTACAATTATTATGAGTCTTCTAAATTCTGACGGCTGCCGGAAACCCTTCTGAGACAGCAGCCTGTCCGCGTTCTGATGACTGGCGTCCGCTTCCGTAGAGTGAATTTTATTATATCTTGATAGGAGCCTTCCCTTTTTGAAAATCATATTGCAAAGCACTTCAGCTTTCCTTCCGCACTTCCCTTCATGCCACTTCAACCCCCTGTCCTATGATTTTTCGAAGTATGTCAAAGCACTTTGAAAGAAATTCATTTCCTCTTCAGCCACCTACGCCCTCAGCTCTGGGCATAAAACCATAACGCTGCACTCCGTGTAAGAGTTTGCACGTGATATTCCAATCGCTTTTCGTTACGTTCCACCGTCTTATATGTTAAATACAATATCTGCTTTAAACTACATACTGAGTGCTGTGTGGAGGAGTTGGAAACATAACACACAATCTCGTACGCCCTAACGCCGACGTTACTTTGGCGTACTACGCAATCTTTTTGTAAGAGAATCTGCCAGTATATCGTGGCGGTGCGACAGAGATATCTGATAAGAAGGAAATGCCGCAACGAAATTCTAGCTTAAGTCAGTTTAACTAATGCTATTATGACAGTCACATAGCAGAGCATTGCAGGTTATTGGTATTTCTATCCTTGTCGGTCTGAAGCATGCGGCAACCTTTCCAACAAATACGCGGACATGATTTGTATACCAAGCGGTAAATATTTGCTGGTAGCACTGTGGCCCTGGCTTCGACTCAGCTTCTAACAAAAGTTGAGTACGAGGAATATTTCGTGACGGGCAAAGGCAGCCGGTGCTTAGGACTGACAAACTTACCACCGTCATGTGCCGACTGTCTTGAAATCTAGGAGCCTCGCCCTCCTGGAACCCTAAGGGCCTGTCCAGGCCTACATAGGGATAGCTTTAAGCTGTAAATCAGTAAATCAATAAATCTGCTAATAACCTATTCTCTCTAGCATCATCTTTGACTTTTTGAGTTAGATGTTGTTCACCACTGTGGACACAATGGTTATTAACATATTAAATTTTTAAAATATGAATTAGAGCTCTTGTTCAAAAAATATATTACAACCAACTGTTGTTCTTCGTAACACACGTGGTTAAACTTCACGTGCTCCGCACGAGTTGTCTAAGATTTCTAAACAGTATCTATTTACTGTCAGGTTCTTGCATCATCGTACTTTCTGCATCATGTAATAAAGCTGTAGAGCCTTGCTAAGGCAGAGTGAAGGAGAATAGATGTTAACTGTTTCGTACTTGCCTGCAGGTTGTAGAGTACCTGTATGATGGGCAATACTGTGTCAGCAGGACCTGCTTGTATTAGGCCTGGCTATTGGTAGTGCTTTGTTATACACAAAATTGGCCGTATAATATATTTACACTCACGTAGAAATACCTAAGTTTAGAGCTGTAGTAACGTAAAATACGAGAGATATATCCGTAATATGATGCGGTTAATGTAATATTCGCGCTCTTTATCCACATCGTCATCCGTCAGACTTAAGATTTCTAAGATGTCTGATTTGTGATTTCTTTTCCACAATGCCTGAAATTTTTATTAGTATTTCAGTATTTCAGTAAAGCTTATTTTCTCAGATAACATTGTGAAAACACTTCGGAACACTCGAATACATTTTTTATGATTTTGCATGTTAGCGTGTCTTTAGAATCGAACGTCATAGAGTGAATTGAACAAACAAATACACAGTATATAGAGAATGCCCGTAATGGTCTAAATTATACTAAAGCTTCGACATGTTTTGACCGTTAAAGGGCTATTACCAAGAAGTCACAACAATCGCATAGAGTGCAACATTATATGAAAAATACGGATGTAAAAGGTATAACATTCATGTTGGCTAAGGTTTAAATATTCAAAATTGTATAAATTCATATTTGTTGATTAACATTATGATGACTTAGTATTAGCAGTGACATGTTTCAGCCCTTGAAGGGCCATTATTAAGGAGTTACAATAATTGTCATCATGTGCTAATGGGCTTTCGTACAGAACAGGTCAGTGCGTGAAAGGAATGTTTTTAATGCGCAGAGGGTGTTCATTTGCAGTATTTCGTAAAGCACGTGTGTGTCATTGAAACATGCGGCCGAAAATTCTGCCAAAAAAAAATCTACGTCAAGAGAGTCATATAACTGAACAAAAAAAGTCAAGTTATAGGTTCAGTGGTGGACAAAGTAGAATAAGGAAACACGTATTTCTCTTGGCTGATGCATGTTTTGCCTTGAGTAGGTACGCCCACAACCAAAATAGATGTTTTCGTAAATACCCATACAGTGTGTGAAGTGTTCTTTATATGACCTTAGGGACAGTAAGAGCGCGCAAAATTATGGGACCCGTGTTCTTCGATGAAACAAATTCCGACCCTTAACGCTAATTTAACCCTGACACAACTTGTCAAGGAATTAAGGAATACAGGACTACTTTTGTACCGCCTACTTTTGTTGCAAGAACTGCAAGACAGGGTTCGAAGAGAAGCAGTCAGTATTTCGAAACAGGTTTTCAATCGTGTGTCGATAAATATTTTCAGGTGTAAGGAAGGCGTGCTTAAAAGCCCAAATTTGGCACTTGGGGCTAAAGTCTTATATTAACTGAGGTATGTCGGAACTGCAGAGGATAAATGGACATTACACTCCCGGTGGATGGTGGTTTCGTATTTGATAAAGCTCTCGCCTCAGGTGCTGTTTGATTCCCATATCAACCGTTTGCTGTGTATATAATAATTAGCCTGTAATCGGGAGATGATTGGTTCGTATCTCGGCCAAGTCATCGGCTCTTCTGTCATGTCTTCCTCGTACCTTCCAGACAAAGCCCGATGTATTATCGTCATTATGGTACAAACTCTTCTGTCTGAATCCATTCCGGTTTAACAATCACTATGCGATTTGAAGAGGAGTTGTCTGATTTACTGACAGCGTCGTAAAATAAACAACAAAGCCTACGATTTATCTGATATTTATGTGTTAGTGAAGAAAATAAATACTGTGGCTTGTTTATACTCGTAACAAAGGAAGACCTAGGTTAAGGTGGACGGATGATGTCGAATTGTACTTGAATGGGGTGTAAAAAGATGGGGAACGACAGCTTTGGACAGAGCAGCATGGGTATCTGAAGTGCGGGAAGCCAAGGCCAAAACTTTAAAGATCCGTAATGCTAAACAAGAAGGGGAAAAAGAAATTTATTCCCTTATGTCATACGATTCTCAGTGTAAACAGATATTATTTTCCTAAGCAAGTTTAAAAAATAGTTCTTTGTAATGGAGACGCAGTGTGTTTTCAATGACACTGGAACTGAAATTTTTAACGTTATGTAGATGGATTTCCTACCTCAAAGTGTTAGTTTCCTCTTTTGGTTTGTAAAGATGGAGCTTTAAACGCTACTGTCCTTTTCCCCACTGCAATAAACATTATTATATATCTGCACCGCCATGTCCCTGGTGCTGGTTTCAGATAGGTTAATTGGGAATCGCATGGCAGGTTGATCAGACTGCTCGCTGTTGGCTGCCTCCATAAAATGGAAGACATAAAACGCAGGGACATGTTGTGGTCGGATTTGCTGTCCTCCATATTGATTTCCGTATACTATGCTACTGGTACTCTGATTTAAACTTTTCTTTTGAATATGTTCATATACACAGAGACGTTTACACAGTGTGTGTGTGTGTACTGACTTATTGTTCTCGATACATAAGTGATACTGTAATACAAAGCCACTCTGATGCTCATCGGTCATTGTACAAGTCTACTGAATGGATTGTGAAACGGACATACGAATATCGGATTTCGTTATCTTCACAATTCGATGGAGATTAAATTATTTTTGAACAGTGAATCTGAGTATGCATGGCATTTAGTTTTGTATTATGTTTTGATATCTGTATTTGCTCATCAGTTTTTCTGTGTATTTTTGCTTGTAGACTTTATAATTTGTAGGTTTTTTAAAAAAATCAACACGAAATTATTCGTTCCATTTAAAGCTAATGTAAGCTGTCAATTCTGCTCGTATATTTCACTGTTTACACAAATTATTAATTTCGCAGATACAAGTGTCATAAATGTGTCGATCATACGGATAGATACTGATTGCGCTTTTCCACCTCAAATGTCATGAACATGCGCATATTGTACGCATCGTTATTTTTTTGAAACTGCTTTCCTTTCGATGTTTACATTTAAAGCAATGTTCTCTTTTAGTTTTTTAAATAATTACGTTACCATTTTTTAAACATGGTCACTTGGATGACTTCATTTAAGTCACACTTAACTTCAGTGTGTAATATAATTTTATGTTTCAAAAAACGGAAATACGTTCAAAAAACACTGATCCGTATCATCCCATCAACTAGCACCTTAACGTACATACGTACAAACACACACACACACAAACAAACACAAACGCACACACACACATACACGCATGCACGCACAGGCACACACATGCACGCACACAATCATAATTTAATCCCGGATAATCAGTAATTCATCTTATTTTGTCTTCCAAATCGACTGATGGTGTTTAAGCGTGTTTCAGACTAAAAATGTAACGCTTCATACGGAGATGACTTCCGTCCGTCCATCCGTCCGTCCGTGATGTAGTACCTTGTATCAGCGGCCGAAACGTCTGATTTCCATGGAATTCTATATAGGATTTATTTACAAAAATTTGTCACTTAAGCATGATTTTCTGGCAAGTCGGCTCGCTGAAGGTCATGCTTTGTTTAGGAATGTAAATGAGGTTTTGCCCACTCTTTATATATTTTAGTCCAGTTTAGATGTAATTCGGTACAGAAATTTTCCATAAACATTTTGTTGTGTGATTGTAAGTTCCTTTATATTTAGCACAGCGTACGCCATAATGTACAGAATGTCGTAAATTAACTTGTACCCCTATTTTCCACATTTATTTTCCGATTTGTGCAAAATTCCTTACCAGAAATCTTCACAGAACTGCTGTTGAACGTTTTTGAGTTTCATGAAAATCGGAAGGGAGGCCGTACTTTTGTTATGAGCATATATAAAATTACGTTCACGCGTGGACCGTGAAACCGTATGACATACTGAAAGTAAAAGAATGGCTCAGAAAAATTTGAATACTACCTCACAATGTGTACCATGTGTAATTTTCGCTTTAAGGTACTGCCAACATTATGTTATGTAATGTTTATTGTCTAAATCAGGCCCGCTCAACGCTTTGTGTGGTGGGAAATACTTGGGCAAAATTTGGTCTGCCTGTGAGCAACACGAAATTCAGTATACAGAATAAAGAATTAATAAGTATACATATAAGTATGCGTAAAATATTATCTGAGTATTTTTCTGTACATTATGTGCAAAAAAAATGCCGACATTAAGAGGAAAAATTAATAAAAACGTAATTCACAAGATAACTAGGGTGTCGCTATTTTAGGTGCATTTTTATGAAATGAACTAGTAACGTAATGTATGTCTACATAAATAAACAGCTCTTTGAGTTTTTAAAGTTGCTTTCGTGTTTTTTTCGGCTTTGCCAGGGAAAGGGTCAAAGGTTAAAGTCTCCTAGGGCATAACACTGTCTCTCGGGCAAAACGTTACCCGCGATCTACGGGTTGGGCAGGCCTGGTCTAAGAAATATATAGTTGTTGAAAGTTGGCTCTAGTTGCTTCTTGAGGAATGGGACGTACTTACAGCACATCGTGTGCATTAGATCAGTCTCATTCAACAATGGCCATTGTAATGTAAGGGTAACAAATCGGCTATTTTCGCAGAATTTAGGTAATCAAGCCTCTAAGAATTAATAGGTGACTTTAAAAAACACTCCTACTTTTGTATTATCCTCAGCTTCTTATGCATGACTTTCAAAAAGGAAGTTGCTCCAAGTGAATCATGGCAGAAAATTTTTTATCCGATACGGTGAATTAAGATGTTGCTACTGGACTTCTTTTAGGTGATTTTTGTTGCACACAGCCGAGTTAAACTTTGACATGTAGCTGTTTTACAGCAGTCAAAAATGACTGTATGTAAATAAACTTCAAATCGTTAACGCATCAATAAATATGTTCAAGGAATAGGATTTTTCCCAAAAATCTTTTCACTTTAGTACCGGATCAATTAAGGAACCTGCGTTCTGGCGATAAAATTATTATACGTCCACCATGAAGGAAGTAGACTTAAGAAAAATGAAAATAAAAGGAGTTTACATTTACATAGGTTTTGTGACTTAAATATTATTTGTCACTTAAAATGTTAATGCTCGTAGAAGCAGATAATCTGACGCGATTTAACCAACCAACCAAACATCAACTAAGCGCAAGAAATTAGACATAATTTGTATGCATACATATGCCTAACTGCTTTGCTTTGTTACCTGTCATACACAAGCAAAATGAGTGTACGTTTTACTAATGTGTTCTGCTGACATTTACTGTAAAACAGTAACTAATAACGAGTTTAATTAGCTTGGCCTTGCATTAACATGATCAACAGAGAAGACTGACACAAAAAGCAAATGTTTACTAATATAATCATTAGTAATCACTCAGCAGAACATAAACACGCATGTACAAATACAATGGTGGATAGGGTTCGCAGTGTCTCAACAAGCCGAAAGCGAGAGTTAAATCACATTTAGGATACACAATAACGACAAATAGCGAATATGCCAAAGATTTAGTAATTGAAATTCAGCAAAGAAAAAATGAGGGGAAAAACAGATAGGAATAAGATGCTGCTAATGTTATATAATCACAAATAATAAAGGCACCAAGTTAGGAACTATTGTATAACCTAAAAATTTTAGCATGTTCGCTCTAAATTTGCATTCGTCCAGTTTTGGCGTTGCAAAAATAACAATACATTTTCCTTTTTTACGTCGGATTGTGCGGTTTCTATATCCGCGAATTTGTTTGAAAATTATTTTGCTCCGATGAAAATTCAGCTTGTTACACTCGAGATGGGGTAAGCTGTTGATACGGAGGACGCTTTGACAGTTGGCTCTGCTTCCTTTATCAAGTAAAAATAATAGCGTTAAGCCTATTCTCTTCGGCCTATTTTATCGAGATAATCTCCATCTCCGGTGGAAACTTAGATTAGCTGCTTACATTGCCGAAATAATTGTTTCGTGTTGCCGAATTTTCGGAGGAATTTGTTGCTTCGATATTCATGATTAAGGCAGAGGCAGGATATTTGTTCGAGTCTTTTATGGGTCTACAGAACTAAAAATTACACGTCGTCACAATTTTTACATTAACTGGCGTGAGAATCTGAAATCTCGTTGCTGTGAATTTTAAGTTACAATTAATAGCCACGTTTTCCATATAATTCAAAAATCCTGTAGACTAGTGACAGCCGTACGCATCATTCGAGGAACACATAAATGAAATTATACTCTTTTCTCTTCTTTAGATCAAAGTCATGCTGGGTTTCCTCCTCTACAGGCTAATAAACTTTCATCAGAAGCCCTTTTTTCCCCAGATATATACGTCATCATTCCTGGACAGTGATTTACATAAATGTGTAAGACATCCACGTGTTGTCAGGTCCATACTTACATTGATCATTATAAATTTGTCAATGGTCAGCTGGTTTCTCTTTGTATTCGTATAATCAAAGTATAGGCCTATCAGTTGGGCTGGTCGTGTCAAAAATCAAGCAATATTACAAAGAGTCAAGGAGGAAAGGGGCATTTTACATACAACAAAAAGGAGGGACGCTAACTGGATTGGTCATATCCTGCGTAGGAACTGCCTTCTGAAACAGGTTATTGAAGGAGATAAGGGACGGGCAAAAGAGGAGAAAGACGTAAACAGCTACTGGATGACCATAAGGAAACGAGAAAATATCTGGAAATTGAAAGACGCACTAATTATTTCTGTGTGGAGAACTCGCTTTGAATGTGGCTATGGACCTGTCGTAAGACAGACTGCGTGATGGTGATGATGATGATGATGATGATGATTATGATTATGACGACGACGACGACGACTCATAAATACGGACACACAGCATTTATATAAAACTTTTTATTACAAACCTGGCGCAAAAGAGTAAAGTTTTGCGTGTGATTACACTGGCCGGCAAAAAAAAAAAACTTTTTTTTCGCTGCCTGTTAAAATTCAGGGTGATTCTTATAGTTTTGACATTACTGAATTCGAATATGACAGCCAAATTGCTCAATCACCCACCAGTTTTAAGTGAGAAAGGCTTATATTCAAAAAGTACGTTTTTAATAAAAAAATATGTTGGTTTTTAATTAAAATATACAATGTCAAATAATGAACGCTGCCTCTATATGGTATCCTAACTACGAACAAATTCGTCATAAAACACTCACTTCGTCTTCTTCTTTTGCCTCTTATATTCGCCAGTTGGTGTCTCGCTTGTAAGACTCCAGGAGCAGTCAGCCAACGTTTTTGGACTTCATTTTCCATTGAACCTCTTTTCCATTTCGGAAATGGCCTAATGACATTTCTCCATGTTCATCGGAGACCACTTCCATGTTTACAGGAAAAAAATTCAAATCGGAATGCAGAAAATGAAGTTTCAATGACATGATACACCCCATAGCACTGTCTGATGAAACTGGCTCCTGTAATTTTGCGCTTTTTTAATGCCTAGAAAGGTCTTTCAGATGTTTTCACATGCCTCCCAGGCTCTTCTATATGTAGCATTTAGTTTTGTCCTAAAGTCGCGGTCTTCGAATAGATGTTTAATTTGAGGACCAACGAAAATTCCGTCTTTCATCTTGGTCTCACTTATTTTGGCAATTTTTTCCTTAAATAGGCAAAATCTTCGCGTTTTTTATCCGTCGATTTCGCAAATATTTTTATAAAAGGAGCTTCGTATGTAGTGGAGGTAAATAAACTTTTAACTTACTCACTAAAGGCGGATGTGCCACATCATTGTGACCCGGTGTTGTTCCTGAACGAAGTGGCCGCTTTGTATTCTCTTCCGATTCTGAAACTGAGTCAAGAGTTTAAGACTTAGGTAGCTTGGGCAGTGGCATTGAATCATTTTGAGGAAAAAGTCTTAACAAAAAGGTTACATTAGAATACTTTATTTTATGCACGGAAATTTGGGAGAAACCAGTGACCTTGGTCGTGCAAAAATAGCAGTCTTTAAACTCACGCGACGTCATCGGAACAGCACAAGGCATTGATTTGTGGGTACCTTTCAACTAGCCTGCCGAAGTTCTTGAACAAGAAGTGCAGCAAATCTTCGGCGCCCAAATTTTATCTTGATCTCCGACCTTACAGCCAAAATACAGTTCATAAGCTTTTCTCGCGAGTTGTGACAGTGGCTTCCTTTGCGATTTTAATACCACTTCTCCGCAAATGTAGCAAAAGCTATTTTGGCAAGAACGTGACGTGTTGGACGCAAGAAAAATACTTTTAATTCACCCAGGGAAACTGTTTCTTTTGCACTGGTTCAATCCTCAAGACAGAGGGTGGAATCAGGTTTTGAGAGAAGGGGCCGCCACGTATTATCACGTGACAATTTACCACGGACGTTTTATGACGCCAACAAATTATCATACCGACATTTTATCACGGCGACTATTTATCACAGCGTAATTTGATCACACTGACATTTGATCACAGCGAAAATTTATCACAGCGACATTTGATCACACTGACATTTGATCACAGCGACAAATTTCGGCACTGCAAATTAAAGGGAAGCTAAACAGCTTAAAGCGAGCCTTTGCAGTTTGAGAGACAGATTGAGGCAATATTATTCTAGGGATTTAAGTCGGTGAAATAAGTAAATATAAATTAACAACATAACAAACCTTTCGGTCAGCCGTAAATTTCCTTTTTTGCCATTCAAGTGAGGTATAAATTGGTATCACCCAAACGGAGGGTGATGTAAACATTTTATTCACGTGTTCGAGTTTGTGAACCTATTGCCAATAAAAATCTATCAGAATTATTTCAGGGAGTAAATTGATGCCGACCGGTGTTATTTAAGTAAAACGTCATAAAGAGTTAATGGGCTAGCGTAGGTACGGCTTCAGGCATTCTTAACCTCGCCTGTAGACGGTGTGATTTGGTATTTTCGCGCGCCGGCCTCTCTACTTCACCAGAAAGCGCTGCGATAGCCATTGAATGGGAGACTGTGTGGACCCCAGAATCAATCAGGATGCTTTGGAGAGGAGATACATATCTTGCCGCTGCCGGGAATTGAATGTCGGCTCCTCAATCATATAGCCCCTAGCCTTGGCACTATACTGGCTAAAATATTACAGCTCCTAAGCATACAAGGAGATAAGAAAATATACAGTGATTTATGTTCCTATTGTTTAGGGCGGGCATCAGTAACCCTTTTGTAACAGCGGGCCACAGTGTCAAGGAGTGAAGTAGAAGGGACATTATAGTTAACTCAAGTAGTAACGTCACGCAGATGTACGGTGTTCCCGTCTATCCGTTCGTTCTGAAACATGCTATTGAGAGATCTCCAAACCTTTTGGAACAATTGGAAAATTGCTACAAAGTTAACAACACACGAACTGGTTAATGCAAGACTGGATTGGTTGTCAGACATGAAGCCCATAACATGCAGGGGTTTTGTCTCTTAACAGTTATAATTACACTTGGTTGGTTTATTTTAACAGCACTAAATTAGAGACAGCTTATAAGTTCCAAAACGCAAAAAAAAAAAAAGAACTGCACTTCAACAAATTAAAAATCTTGTCATTCCACCTTAACATTAATTAGAGGATTGTGAATTGCGTCTGAATTTCAGCAAAAAGAAAATAGTTTAACTGCTTGAAATTTGGTGGCAGATGTTATTGAATAATTTGTCGGGAAAAAAACTGCTTTTGAAAACGAATGCTAACACTGAAGTTGCTAATTTATTGCAAGTTTGCGAGAGAAAAAAATCGTAACAACTTTTATGCGGGGAGGGAGAAGAGAGTAGGGCGAACCGGATGTAACTACAGTACGAACAGTAGGTTAATTGTAGCAGGATTAAATCCACAAAGTCCCCATCATTTTGAATGAGTCTCAAAACCTGACGGTCCTCGTAGCTCAGTCACATATTTGCAGCTGCTACACAAGCGGAACACTGGCACAGCCACTGCTCTGATTGCAGAAACACACTAATCTGCACGCACACGACTTCACGCACTCTCCCGAGTTTAGGCTTCTGTATTAGGCTCGCCAAAGTTATCTGCTCCGGCAGCTGGAGACTTTGTGGAATTAATCCTGCTGTACCCCTAGTTTAGGGTTTAGAAAATATTTCGAACCACTTTACAATAAATTGTTGTGACTGACTAAAATTGCTGTAAAGTTGTAAGCATTAAAGACATGGTTGCTCAGTCGGTACAACGAGTAGGCTACGGGCTGACTACCACGGGAATCGGGGCTCGATTCCTGAGAGCGGTAGAAGTTCGTTTCATCTCCCCTGCGTCCAGGCCCCTTCTGTGGCCACCCAGCCTACACTTCAGTGTGTGCCAGCGATAGACATTGGAACCATATATTGTGCTACAGGCTTTCTTTGCCCACCAGTGCGAGATTAGGGGCACCTCCTGCTGCAGCAGCGTTATCCTTGCTTCCCAAAAGCCTGACCACTTGTTCTGCTGATGCAGAGAACGAACCAAACAAAGACCTCTGTGCAGAGTGATCAAACGACGTGCGTCCCTTGATGTGTGCTTCAGAATGTAGATTGTAGTCTGCATTAACGCACACAGGGTTCATTAGGAGAGGAAATACTGCACAAGCATGCACTTTTTTAGAGCATCGCGAGCCAAATAAGATTAATTTCCCCCGCTTTGTAATATATCTGTCATTAAGCTTCAAGCCATAAAATTATTTAAGTGCAGTCCGACGCTTTGTAACAATGGTCTAGCAAATAAGGACATTTTAGTTTCTCGGCGCTGTGAATATTAAGACTACGGTATTCTGGAATGTGACGCCGTGTAGGGTGGTAGATAGGTCCCAAGGTTTCGGAGGGTCCTACTGCCTGCATTTTCAGTGTAGAAGGTGGTACATGGTGCTACCATGAAGAGGGAAACTATAGTGCTTCATATCTAGAATACCACAAGCATTCTATACCAACATTTTCTTTGTGCGTTGTCTGAATTTAAACGATTGAAAAAGTTTATTTTAACTGTCGTACACGTGTTTTCTCGATGGATTCTCTCCTATTTTCCCTCCTATTTGTCATAATATTCATTTATTGCGTACGTAAATGTACCGTTGCGTAGGAAAAACTCACCGTTGCAAAATTAGATTACTTGATACAGTAGGAACACGTCATTTACATTGTTTAAATATTCACCACATAGAACACCGTTTAGAATCAAACTTGCCTATCTGAATGAGAACGATTCATATATGTGCGTCATGTATACACGTTTGTATGAGTCTTTTTGAGAAAATAGACAACATATAAAATACCTGACCCGATAAGTATCAAAAACTACATTCGCGCAGTTAATGTACACGCAAATTTTATAATTTTTCAATGTTTTTTAAATAAACGCTTTGAAGAAAGGTCTCCAGAGTACCTGTTCATTTTATACATTTTGTACAACAAGTGACTGTAAAGGTACGTTATTCTGAGGTTTGTTTGGCCTCTGCTTTCAAAGTTAAAAGCAAAGATATCATCTCTTTGAGGTTTGATGGATCGTGTCAGAGGAAATGACGGTAGGATGTAGGCTGGAAAAAAGTATGGGAATCTCAGTGGGAGAGTGAAGCTGCAGATAGTCACGGACATTGAAATGTCAAATGAAGGCGAATTAGTGAAATAACAGGTCCTTGGAAGAAGCAATGGCATTTCCTCCACTACAGACATTGCCATGGCCCAATCACCAAAACCTAATTTAGAAAAACTTGATATGTAGCTTGAAGCATGTGGTTTAAAATTAAGGTAGAGAAGATATTGTATTACGAATCATATCACTTACGTTTCTGGTGTCACTTATTTGTCAAATATTCACGGTGGTACTAGATAAAATACATAGTGACTAGAATATGGGATCGACGACTGCTTAAACTGGATTCGATTCTCGGCAGGGGTGCGTGTACTTCTCTTGCCTACAAAGTCCCACTCAGCCTCCCATCGATTGGGTCACACGGGGTCAAACCGTTAATGCATGAAGCTGGAAATCATCTAAAGTCGAGATTGAGAAAACGTGAGGATGCATCCCCCCCCCCCCCCCCCTTTACGTCTTCGCGGCGTAGTGCTTAATTAAACAACTGACTCTGTATCTGATCACAACAGGCACCTGAAGAAAACGTTTAATAGCCCACTTTCCTTGCTGTCGAAATAACACTCTCGCCGACGTCAATTAGAGGCTTTAATCAAACAGAATATTTCTTCACCAGTTCTATACCATTACGCGTATATAACGTGGGCAGGGATAGCTCAGTCGGTATAGCGACTCGCTAAGAACTGGACGGTCCGGGGATCGAATCCCGCTGGGGGGCGAGATTTTGCGCACCTGTCCAGACCGGCCCTGGGGCCCACCCAGCCTCCTGTACAATGTGTACCGGGTCTCTTTCCCGGAAGTAAAGCGGCTGGGACATGGTGTTGACCACCCACCCCGTCTAGTGCCGAGGTTAAGGAAAGAGTAGAGTTATACCTCTAGTCCCCGTCTGGACTTTCATGGCCTGTTCTAGGATGAACTTACCTTTTTACACGTATATAACCATCCTTGTTGCAAACAACAAACAGGGAAATGATGCAGGCTTACAGAACCAGTAGGGGCTTTCAGAGCTATTCCAGTCTGAGTACACTTGTTGCTTTTACAGGTGGTTCTCGTTATCAGTATGTATGTTTATTATACCCGCCCTTTTTATATCTATTGCCATGTAAGCCTCACTTCGATTTGTCTCCATTTTGTCATTTAGCCGATAGCTTTGGGATTTCATCCATTGGAGGAAGGGAAACGCCGTTGTTGTAGTCCCGGAAAAGGATCAGGAATTGACACAGTATTTCACTACCATTAACTTAATTGGATCTGCTACGGAAAGTAACGGATATTTATGAACGGCATATGTTGTGTGAGGTTATTTATTGAGATAAGCGAAGGGAGATTAATATGTTGGTGTCATAGCAGGAAGTCGCACAATATCCCTTTGGTTTTTGTCAGCCCCAAGCGAGAAGTAATACTAGTAATTTTGTGGAAAATAGAATCATGCAGATTGCATCATCCCGCGTGGCTGTAGTTTATCTTCTTTTCCTTCCTCATCCTCTTCTTCTCCTCAACCTGTCTTTTATATTATTGTGATTCGCTCACACGCTATTCTTCTCTCTTTCTTTTTCCTTATACTTTTATTTTTCGCTTTCTATTTTGTTCCTCTTTCTCTTCTCGTTGAATTCATTATCTTTTGTTGACTAGTTCTAGTAATGACACATGAAAGAGGGGACTCCCCATTTTACGTTCACTGTGCCCACTTCCGGGAAATAGTGTTTAATAAATAGTCATTTTAGCAGAGAAAACTTTCAGAACAACAGATATATATGTAATATTGTTGACTGCCTACTCGTGTATTCTTGTAGTATAACATTGCCAACCCAAGTTGTGTTTCATTTCCACATTTAAATATTTACGTCGATTTGAGCTCTGTACTCTAAAGCATTCAGATATCACAGAGGTCAATATGTCGCTTAGTGTCAGGGCGATATGTTACTGACCTCACTGATGTGTTTTACGTCAACATTTGTTACAAAATCCACCCTAAATTATAAATTAGACGCATTGTACTAAACACTATCAGAAAACACACAAATCTCTGTTACACCTTTCAGTGTGTTCCGTAACAAATCACTGTGCCCATGATATTGGTGCTGAAGTATTTGCAGTGGACATGGGAAATAAAAGCTGGCTAACTAAAACAAATACGTGAATTGTGAATTTCACGTAAGCCAATAACATTTCTTGAGTAAAAAATTTCACACGTCATGCCTTTAGGACAACAGTTTTTCAAGCCGAAATATGAGAATAAATGCCTCACAATTTCTGGTGCTGTTTGGTTTAAACGAGGAGTTAATTATCAGTGGTGCCAGTAAGAGCACTCTTCACTGTTTTGCTTATGGTATGTTTAACAACTTCTGAGAAACTCACGCTACATCGCATGTAATGTTAGGGTGAAATGTGAATAAGGAATTGAAGTAGATGTGGAAGACTCTACTGTGACCTAACTGAGATGAACTTACTTCCAAACCATTTATGTATAAGTTCTGAAGAAAAGTAGTGTAAAGTTGAAAAGGCCACAAAAGCGGTATGCACAATGTTAATTGTGTCAAACAGAAAAGTATTTTCTCTTATAATTACTCATTTTATCCAATCCAACTATACCGCCTTCCCCTAAACAAAACTCAAAATTTACGGTCCCTAATCCTCAGGTAGTCTGCGGCCGCTCGCTTGCTGGGGTCGTGGGTTCGAATCCCGCCGGGGGCGTGGATGTCGCTGTGTTGTGAGTGTTGTGTGTTGTCAGGTACAAGTCTCTGCGACGAGCTGATTACTCGTTCAGAGGAGTCCTACTGGCTGTGTGTGTGTGTGTGTGTGTGTGTG
Source organism: Coptotermes formosanus (assembly GCA_013340265.1). NCBI lineage: Eukaryota > Metazoa > Arthropoda > Insecta > Blattodea > Rhinotermitidae > Coptotermes > Coptotermes formosanus. Next base: position 25,336 of record BLKM01005568.1, on the reverse strand, counting down.
TGTGTGTGTGTGTGTGTGTGTGTAAGTGTGTGTGTGTGTGATCTATAAACCTGTACAGTGAGGCGGCCTAGGCTCGAGTAGGGCTGAAGCGCCACAGGAAAAAATCCTCAGGTAAGTTTGTGGCCGACGTCATTACTTTGTTTTTCTCTCGACATCCCTGAGGTAATACTGTCAAACAGAAAATTATTGGCCAATGGCTGCAGTTCTACTTCGTATCCAGGTCACGGTTTCAAACCTGGGTCAGACCCGACCACACCGACTGGTATTTTCGTGATTTTCTTCAGTGGGTCTATGCACATATCGGGAAAGTGTGGACCGAGACTTCTTCTAGCCACGTCCTTTCCAGTTCCTTATCCGCTACTTATCTCACCATTCGACGCTCTGAACTATTGAAAGTGTTGGTGAATAAACCATTAACAAATAAAGAAATAAAGAAACAAGAGGTTATTTGAAGATAGGCGAAGATCTAACCCCTGAAACGTCATGAAGGTCTATATGTGATGTACATGGGTACTGTACGTTAGATAAGCCTGTACATTATCCTTTTTTTAACTTGCGTTGTAACATTTATTGATTACACGTGCCGTGTGTTTCGCAACTTTTGCAGTGGGAAGAAAGTCAGCAACCACTGTGGCTCAGTGTTCGTCGCCCTGCTTGGTGTTGCTGATCTGCGTACATTTAGAGCAAAACCACTGCGGAAAATCCATCACGTTTGGAGCAAGGAAGGTAGGCTGCAAACATGCATTGGTAATTTGTAGTTATCGGCGCATAATTTTTTTTTTTTGCTGTAAAAGTGTGAAGTTCTCCATGCTCACGCCATGAAGGTATATGGGGAACTGGAGAGTTAGGCCCATTCATTCTTAACCTCGTCACTAAATGCAGGTGAGTGGTGAGCTTCACACTTTAGCTGCTTTAACCTTCGGAGAAGCATACCGTATCCGTCACTCTACAGGAGGCTGTTTGTGCCTCACACCCAGGCTAGACTTGGTGGAGTGGAAAACATTTCTCTGCTTCGAGCCAGGAATCGCACCGCCATTCCTCGGTCCCCCAGCCCGTAAGCCTAGTCGCTATTCTGAAGGGGCAATCCCTGGTCCCATTTCTGCCATAATTCGAGTGGAAATAAAATAGATGGTAGGGGAATCACAGTTCATTGGACTACGCTGTCGGTGGCCAAATTAATAACTGCTGATGTTTTACTTGTGACTTGCTCGAAGCCGGAGATCTCTATGAACATGTTTATGAAATGGAAGACCTCTGTTTTACTTGTATCTAAAAAGCACTTGTGTCCTAAGACGATTCCTTTTTTCTTTCTGTAAACAAGGCCGTACTGAGTACTGCCGGTGTAAGTATTTTATGTGGTAGGAAATAACTCTGAACACCAAAATTAAGTAAAATTAATTTTAAGTTTGTTGATGATACTTTTTTGAAAGCTGTAAAAAAACTTCATATTTTCGTTATTGTTGTCTCTCTGTCCACAAGAATCAGCATATAAACTATGATATGACTTGGATAACATCTGGTGTGGTAGAACTGTGCTAAATTTTGGTTACTTGTGATTGTTTTGATGTTGGTTTTTTTTTTTCAAAGTTGCGACAGCCCCCATGGGGCCAGGTCCTCCTTTTTATTGAGGCTTCACGATCACATTTAGACACATCACACTCGGTAGGACTCCTCTGGACAATTGATCAGCCCGTCGCAGAGACATCTACCTGACAACACACAACTCTCGCAAGAGACCAACATCCACGCCCCCCGCCGGGATTCGAACCCACAATCCCAACAAGCGAACAGGCGCAGACACACGCCTTAGACCGCACGGCCACTGGGATCGGCTTTGAGTTTGGTTATTATTATCTAACAAGGTTAAACAAAATTGTACTTGGATGTGCTGTTCACTGAGCCATATAGTCACGTATTTTTACAAAATTTGATACATACGCTTGAAATTCATGATATAGGTCTATATTCCGTTATCATGCTGTTATTATTAGCACCTGTGTTTTAATTGTCATTGTTTATTCTCTCTTGCGGCAGGTTCATAGCCTCTTCCAAAATGAGTCTTCCACAGGCTGGGATCTAATCTTTCAAGTTCCAGTAGCTGCTTATGTCTGCTTCCTCCCCTTCTCGTCCCTTTTATCTTTTCTTCTATAATTCCTTTAATAACGTGTTTTAGAAGCCAGTTCCTACACAGATATGACCAATCCTGTTAACCTTCCGTTGTTTTATTTTATGTAGGATTTTTCCTTTCCCTCTTGACTCTGTGTAATACTCCTTAATTTTTCACATGATCTTTCCATCTGATCTCCATCCTCTCGAGCATCACATTTCAAAACTTTCAAGGAGTTCCTGATTGGTTTTCCGAAACGTCCAATAAATAGTTTTCGTACACTTTAATACTTCGAAGGATGCTATGTAAATGATTTTTCTTATTATATAGAAGTAACCATACATAGTAATGATTAGTCGATAACTTTTCAGCTGCGAGTCCTGTAGCCCGTCTCAGTGCAGTCCATGTGAGGTTACTGTAACACGTATATAACACTGGCGGTGCGGCAGGTTGTCTCTAAGTGCTTACGTTTTCCCTTGTGAGCACATTGCCAAGAGCACCTCGTACTCATTAATCTGTCATAGGCGGCATTGACAATGGACCAGTCAGTGGCCGGTGTTCTATAGAGACAGACTGACTTCACCACAAAGAAAAAACCGTCACTATGCAATGGCAGGTCTGTCATTTGAGAGAGAATATATTCTCAGTCAGCATTAGAGGTCTAAAGAAAACACACCTATTATGTTTTGTAAATATTTGCATAAAGCTTCCTGATTTGAATACCTTGATCCCTTTGACACACAGTTGATTTTCCCTTGATTTGCAACGCATTGCGTAGGTCTAGTGTACCTAAAAGCGAAGAAACTGTGCTCGAAAATGAAAATCTCTTTTTGTTTCACCACCCAGAAGTTCATTTGAATTTTTTTTGTTTTAACCTCAATTATGTCATCTGTAACAGAAAATAACTTCTGCAGTTGATTTACTTATATTCTCATATATCACTGAAGTAGATGTAAATATTCTCCACTTTATTCAGAAGAATTTAATTTATTTCTCTTTTTGATTTTTTATGTCTTTTGTCCTTTCGTTCGTAAAACATGGCACGTATGTAAAAAATAAAATGAAAATCTCCAAATGATCCTATTGAATGCCGGTCATTTTTCGATGGCTGAGAAAGTGAACGTTATTATATGTTATCTCTATCTTTTTGTCTGTTTTCTCTCTCATTTTTATACGTGGTCTGCAAGGCTTAGCGGCTGAAGTAATGAATGTAATTTCAATTTCTCTCTCGATCGGTTCACCCGATGGACCATATCGGAAAGCTGCAATCCCACTATACGTGACCAGCTGAGTGGACTACCCTCAGGGGCTCAAGGTCGAAGGCCAACTAAGTACGGTGTGTGTGTGTGTGTGTGTGTGTGTGTGTGTGTGTGTGTGTGTGTGTGTAGTTTTTATCCTGTCGACAACTGGAAATAACGGAAAGCGTCAGCTTCCAAGCGCGACCCTGCAGATTACGTTGCACACAAACTTCTTCATGGCGGTGACAACAGAAGTCGCGTTCACATGTTCAGTGTCATGAATAAAGCAGTAGCATCCCGTCCTAAAGACTTTTTCGTGGTTTCTTGTACTGGCTTAAACGAGTTTTTCTTTAAAAGCAAAGTTACCTTGTTTCTTTTGTGAGGTTTATTTTATGGCTTTTCAGTACGTCACAATGTAGGTTTACTACCATTGGTGAGGTTGCTGGTATATGATGAATTATAAAGGATTTGGAAGGAAGAGGTAGTGGCCTTATCGAGGTAGTATCTCGACACTTGCGTGGAAGGGCTGAGAAAAGCCACGGAAAGCTCATCCAGGATGTTCGGTGTTCCTGCTAATTTTCGAAAAGGGAATTGACGAAAACAAGTCTAGAAAGCTATTGACTCTGCCACGTAATTTTTGACACCAGTGGCAGTTGTGATGATAGTAGTAGTAGTAGTAGTAGTAGTAGTAGTAGTAGTAGTAGTGGTAGTAGTAGTAGTAGTAGTAGTAGTAGATGCTGCTGCTGTCGTCGTCGTCGTTGTAGCAGTAGTAGCAGTTGTCCTCACTGAATGGCGCTTTCTCACGATTGAGGGAAGAATTAAAATAAAATTATCCTGTTGTTCGACGCACCAAGTCTTGGACGTGGGGTAAAACCTATAGCGTGCAGTCTTTTAACTGCCAGGATTTTGGTGCCGGCCGAAGCACTATTAAAGTTAAATTCCCGCTGCGGGACACGTTTTCCTTTCGGACGAGAAAGGTGTAACGCTTCTTCACACGCAGCGCTAAATAAGAGGGAATGGTCAGCTTAACATTTCGGAAAGTCCCTCCGATGCAAATTGGATGCGAAATTTTTACTGTTTCTTGTCACTAAATAAAGTTGAGTATTAAATTATAATTATTTACTAGTCTGCTAGTGCCAGGCTACCCGGGCATGCTAGGAACACCCATTTACATATATACCGAGGAAACCCCACGACCCGTGGAGGCAAGGCACACTTCATGCACGCAGTTATTGTGGAAACCCAGCGACCCAAGCAAGGAAGGCGCACCCGTTTACTTAGTTACCTTTGAAACTTCGCGACCCATGGGGGAAGGAACACTTCGTGTACGCAATTGCTGCGGAAAACCCGCGACCCGAGCAGGAAAGACACATCCATTTACTTAGTTACATTTGAAACCTCGCAACCCGTGGGGGAAAGGCACAATTCATGCGCGCAGTTACTGTGGAAACCCCGCAATCCGGGCAGGCAAGGCACACGCATTTCCAGTTACCGCGGAAACCTCGCGATGTGGGAAGGCAAGGCACCCTCATTTACGTAATTACCATGGAAACCTGAAGACTATACATGCCTGTGTATTATAATTTCGTTGTGGTGCCCGCAGTTATCGTGAAAACCCAAATAATGTGTGTGTATGTGTACAATACTGTAGTATTAGTGCACAGCGACCCTTTACGTAGTTAACGTGGAAACCTCAATTAGTCGTGTCTGTTACATAGCATCCGCGCGTCCGTCAAACTAAATTCTATGTCTTGTCTTTTCCTGCCATCTGGTGACGTTCCGTGAAACTCCAGTGTGGGAATGACAGAGACTGACAATGCTGCAGTGTATATAAGATGGGCTTACGGCTTGCAGAAGGCAAAAGGTTGAAGCATTTCAAGGAAAAGCCACACCATAAAATCCCATACCGTGATTTAAGTTTTCTTTTTTTGTGAAGGATCCCGCAGCAGACGGTACGGACGCACCAGAACCTTAAGGTTTCTTTGCAACATTATTATTATTATTATTATTATTATTATTATTATTATTATGTCCTTTTCCTAGTAATGGAGCACCAGTGGAATGAAACTGACAGGATAAGACAGAAATACTAGCGGTAAAACTTGTCCCAGTGCCACTTTTCACACCACAAATCCCACGTGGACTGACCCGAGATCGAGCCCGTACCTCCGCGGTGGGAGGCCGGCGGCTAACCGCCTGAGCTATGGCACGGCCTTAGATCATAAGTTACACGAAAAAGAACATTGGTTACGAATATTTCTTTGCTATTTTATATCTTTCTGATTAAGCATTTAAAGACTGAGATTACTCTGAATTATGTTACAGGCAAAGTTCGTACCGCTCAGTAAACACCCCGACGAGGTTTTAAAAACCAGTGAGTTAATGCGGTATGTGAAAATCGCGGTTTGTTCCGAGATCGATACAAAATACATAAATAAAGCTGAATCATATTACAGGCTCAGTCCGTACGGCGCAGTAAGCACACCGCGAGAGGGTTTTAAAAATGAATCATTAATGCTGTATGAGGAAAGAATCGCTGTTTGTTCCGAGATCCATAAAAAACACGTGAATAAAGCTGAATCATATTACAGGCTCAGATTGTACCGCGCAGAAAACGCAGTTCTCTCTATTTACGTCTCCTGACATCTAGTGGCAGTCTGTGGAACTCCACCGTTCTCATAGTTGTCCTGCCATTTGGCAGCGGCCCATGGAACTCCAGGCATCACATACCGTTGCATTACTGAATTTGTGTGGAGATAATGCGTCATATATGTATATTTAATTAATGCAGGCATAGCCATATATATATAGACAAAACTTCAAAATAATGCGTGACTTAGCGTACCGTGAAGTAAAAGCTCATTTTCTACTAGTGTTTAACATTTTAAAGCCTAGCGGTAACTTTACACACCACCAGGTTTAGCATTAAAAAATTCTACGTGGTGCCCACGTTGCATTTATGTGTTTTGTACGGATCTCAGAACAAACAGCAACTTGTGCCTTATAAAACATTAAGAGATTGGTTTTTATAACCGAGGTGGAGAGTGTTTACAGCGCGGTACGCACTGAGTCCTTATATAAAACAGATACGCTTCGTCTTTCAACGATTAATTAAGCACCATGTAAGACAGACAAGTGGGGGAGTGAAGGTGTAGCTCCACGCATCCTTCATTTCAGCACTGTTTTTTTTATAGTGAGTGATCAGATGCTTTAATGGTGGGGCCACCGGATAGCATGTTGGATGGGTATTAGGTACGGCATGGGTACTGTGGAAAAGAGAAATTTTGTACACGTGTGTAATCAAGCCCTGATTCACGGGTCGTCATGCCCGTAGCCTCGTTACTGTACCAAGTCAACGGGTTATATTTACTGTGCTGCGAGGAGGAGAATGTGGAAACACTGCAATGTGTAACGTTAACAAGTGACCACGGCAGAAGTTAGTGAGATTCGATTTGCAGTACTTCGAGTAGAGGAAACTGGTGTGAGGACTCTTTATACATACCTTGGGGGAAGCGTTTTTATTTCGTGTTCATTACTTTATTCCAGTCACGTGGCAAGATTGGAGTGGGAGTGGTGGGGGGAACAAGTTACGGTACCGTACAGAATGAAAATGCAGCAATTGGGTTTCTCTCTACCGGTCATTCTGCCTCAATTTATCCCACTGGTACAGGGAACTTTCATGACACCATGAATTGGCTTCTGAAATAAATAGGGAAATAAAGTAGGTAAATGTTCCCTTTGGTACAGCTGATATTTAAACAAAGACTTTCGCAAAGCAAAATTCCCATTAAGCGAATCCACTTTATTGCACGGTTTGGATATCTTATAACTATATATAACGATATCAGACACGTTCATTGCAAGCACGCTTACAGTCACTATCGTCCCAGGCCGTATCCAGGGCGTACTGAGGGTTTCCTTTTATCGAAATATATTTTAAGTGGTATATTCTTTGTTTCCTGTGTAACACAAGCTGAATATTCTGCTACATACTAAAAGTTAATTTTAGTTTTAGTGCCGGGATCAAAGGAACTTATTGTTACCGTAATAAACAGTGTGCGATCTGTAAACTCGATGTGTAGGCGTACCGACAGGCAACGTTAAACTGCTTGCCTCGAAAGAAGTTTCAAAATATGTATTCAGTTGTGGAGTATATATTGTGGGATGTCTTCTAGGACAGTATGTACTGTAGTCCAAGAAACCTTGACTGTTTGGCCCTGAAGATTGATGTAATATGCTCGTCCCAAACGTCAGTAACTGTGTTCCAACGTACACGGCGTAACATCTCAGAAGGCTTGAATCCTCACCAACACTGCTGTTATAACTTCAAATCGTTTGTGTTTTTGTTGATAGATTCTAACTTATGGGAAAATCTGGTACGTCCGTCTTCGGGTTAGAAGAATAACGCTGGACGTTGGTGTCTATCTACCAAACTTCCCTGTGTCACATCCAGAAGACACAGTACTTTTCATGATGGCCGCCGAGCGAGTGTTTAGTCTCACAATGGTGTATAGGCTACATATTCTGCACTTGGCGTGGATTAAAATTTTGAATATTTCAATGGCTTTGATGTTTATGCTTCTTTGGAAGGGCTTTTGTCGGCCGCGGTCAGGAAATAGATTTTGTGCCTACTGACATGTTTAAAAAATGTTTCACTTCGATACTGTTTTTGACGTTGTTAGGGACCTTAAAAATATAAAAAGGAGATCCGTAAAAATATGTAATTTCACACCAGTAAGACATTAAGCTATACTGTAAGGTACACAACATGAACGACCGGTCAGTACGTAGCCCGGCCTACAATTTAGAAAATCACAACCTACGTGTATGGCATTAAGAGGTTTACATGCAAAAAATGTAGCGTATGTGCAAGACACTCGGCTCTGAAATGCGTAAAATTATTCTGACATGGAAGGCGGCTGGCCAGACCGGTTGCATTAGAAAAAAATATATATGGGAAATTTAGGCCTACTGCAAAGGAAAATCAGTTTTTGCAAGGCTTATGACACTATTGGTCTCTGACATTGCTCAGTCAGAAAGAATATTATCGGGTATTCAATTAAATACGCATATTTAGCACTTGGACATTTGAACGTAATATTGTTACGAACTCCTTCAAAACTACCTAAAGTTAATAACTTGTAAAGTTGCGGAAGAAAAACTGCATGTATAATGAGGTAGTAAACATGATGGAGTAACAATACACACTAAAGAGAGGACATCATGTTCCTGGCTCAAGCATGCATGTCATTGCTATCACATTCTGTTCTTGTTCGTATATATTTTCTAACACACGTAAAGAACATATAAAACAACAGAATAATGTTAGAAGGGGAATCATGTAATATATAGAGACATATACGTGCAGTATATAAGAAAATGGGAAAATATTTCGAAAGTAATTCCTCTTTACACACTAGAGCTGTATGTTGTGTTATGTCCAGTTTTTGTGAGATACAAGACTTCTGAGAAACTGTTATATAATATTTCAGTATCGTATTCATTGTGTTATAAGCCTGCTGTAGTTTGCCAATCAAACTATGAGTAAATGATAAAAAACAGGCTTCTAGTACCTTTCATGAAGTATCCGTTGATATGAAACACATAACTACGGGTTAAAAAATCGTGGTTCGCTTTTTGTGGAGAACCTACAGAAGAGTGCCAGCTATCTGTAGTCTTTTCTTGTTCGAGGAGTTTACTAAAAGGCCACAGTTTGCTGTGGACATTTGTAACCGAAATGAGCGTACTTGTCTAACCACAACGGCAGACTTTGCCAGTAAACACGCCCCATTTGAATTGCTACACATAAAATGAATGCAGACGGCTAGGCAGTATCTCAATTCCAGAAAATAAATTATATTTTATTATCTGTTTTGTGCTATAAAATAGAAACAAACGCCATTGAAACCCAATGCTACTTTTCAAAAGCGAATTTTACATTAATATTAAATTAATCACGTATGCAAATGTTACGATATTTTTATGAAATTGTATGTGAAATCATAAAACACATTGGTTAAATCAGAAGTAAAGCGAGCCAGTGAGGTGAAGCACACAAAAAACTCATACAGGCCGTAAAAGATGAAAACTTGATAACTTTACCTGAATATAAATGAACCAATAGAAATCCATGAAGGCACTACTACATTCTGCGGACAGAATGGGTGAACACGTGTATGTGAATGTAGTCCAACCCGAAAAAACGCCCCGTTCCCGCATATAGCGTCACTCTTACTGAGCGTCCATGAAAGTCTGTGAACAGAAATTCCATATTATACAGTACCTCTATATACCGCCATCCTTGATTGCGGTGAAAAACAGTAGTGCTGAATCGGTATTTGCATGCGTTAAGCCCGAGTCGCTACGTAAGTTTTATTGTTCTCTTAATATCAATATATTTCACTGAAGAGCGTAGTATTGTGAGTAATGACGCAGCGCATTCTGTTAAAAATTTACTGACATTTTGTTCGAAACGACTCTCTTCATCTTCAGATTACAAGCCTCTTCTATGCTGAAGGTGTAGGCAGTGCGTTTCTCCACAGTGTTAGTACATTTCTACTAGCCTACACTTCGGCACATTCCATAGCAGTGTAATGTCAACAGTTACAGAGTGGGAACCTTAAGGTTCGCCATGTATTTTGTTGTTCACTTCATATATGACAGGGGTTCTAATTGAATTTAACATAATTGCTTTTTAGCGGAATCAGTAATTGACTTTAGGAGCAATTAAAGATGAATTACAGAAGTAAGCAGAGGGAATAACTTAAATTAAGGCCGTCTGAGAACAACGGGGAGAAGGGGGCATCCTGACTTAACATAGAAGTGGGGATGGAGAGTGCTACACAGTGGGGAGTTTCATAATTTTTACTCTTTATTATTTTTTCAATGAACCAGCAACACAAACCGGGTCTAGACCGCGTTATTCGTGAGGTTTGTAGGCCACGCACAATTAGACACACACAACAAACACAACAGACTAGCATCCGTGTCCTCAGCGTTAATCGAAACCGCGACCCCAGCAATCAAGCGACCGCAGACTTACACCTGAGACCGCACGGCCATGAAATATTACTAGCATTATTGAATCAAAAGTAATTAGATGGGGTGTGCGGGTCTGAAAGGCCATGAGGAAATCACAGGAAAGTTTAGAGGAGGGCCAGAATGTAGGGGTTCATTTGGTAGCACCAGATGTAGATTGGAGGATAGTATTAAAACAGACCTACGATAAATAGGGTGTGGGAATTTCGATTGGGTTTATCTGACTAGGAATACAGACAAGTGATGCGCTTTTGAGAACAGAACAATGAACGTTCTGGCTCGAAAGGTTTGAGGACTGCCTTTACAAGTTGAGTGACTGTCTGAACCGTAAGCCTGAACCCTGAACCTCTGTGGAGCTGTTACTGAAACCGTGAAATACAAGAAAAAAAACTTGAAGATTACTGTTTTCTGGGATATGACGCCGTGTAGTTTGGGAGACAGTAGTAATAATCCGGGTGCTCGGACGTAGGACAAGAATGACTTTGTATGTAGGACGGACAGGTTAAAAATCGTATGTTAGATTTAGAAAATAAACCTGAACACGAGGCTTGAGAACTGCAGAAACCTTGACGTCTGCGCTTTTCTGGGGTGTTACGCAGCACTGAATGGTAGTCCTTTGCCGACGTTTCGGAACATGTCAGTCCCATCTTCAAGGGTCAAGAAGCCATTGGGTCAAGAAGTCCGGACTTCTTGACCCCTGAATATAGGACCAGCACGTTGTCCCGAAACGTCGGTAAAGGATTACCACTCGACGCAGCGGAACACCCCAGAAGGGCGCAGATCTCATCAACATTGCGGCGGAAGCCTGAAATCAGGTGCAGAAACCTTTGAGTTAGCAGCCACATTCCTAGCGACATACATTTGAAAGCGAACTAATAATACTTACAGTACAGATAATTTATGATAAAGAATAGATATTGTGGTATTAATATAAGGGGCGTGTACTGCAAGAAAACTCGATATTAGCAGGCACATTCCTGGGCATATGTAGTGCTGCCTTCGTCTTCAGTTGGCGAAAAGGAAAAGGTCCATTAGACTTGGACAATAGGATTGGGACTATGGACGAACAAGTGGGAAATGTTGCCATCAGAGTGGCCTGACCGTTCGTTGTGACGCAGCTGAAGCTGCTGCCCTGTGAAGGATCTACCGAGCTAGGCGTTATCTCCTCCGAGGTGACAGTAATTTCTTAGTGACAGTCCTATGAACGTCAGATCTGAACATGAATTATAACTGGACCGACGCTGGAAATTTAGATACATTACTGCTACCTTATGAATCGAGGAACTGCGAAATGTAGGTACGTTAATTGCTTGCATGATTAGAAAGTGGTAATGTCTAACTGTGGACAAAAAGCGTCTGAACTCTACAAGTATGTGCTTTGAACGTGTTACTTCACTATCTAGGCTCGTTAAGCGAATTTGAATTGGTAATGTGAACAACGCTCTGTCGCAATGTTTTAGCCGGATTAGACAGGCAGTTCCCTCAGGAGACCAGCCTCTAAACTACATTACGAGTATCTGCGTTAACAATGTTTCTGTCAGATTAAGATGTGGATTTATGTGAACTCTAACTTCAGTATTTCATCATAAGGATTTGCAAGTGATAAAAATGTCTCCCCTTCCCACCTTAAACCCCCCCTCACCAGATAAGTAGCCAGCCTATGGTGGTGCCACCTTTGTACCTGACAGCCTGCTTGTAGAGGGACGCCTGTCCAGCACGTGAAGCCCGACAACTGCCTACTCCCCCGCCAGTGTAGTTATAATGACACTGTCCTTCGTATGGTGTACGTGCCCTTTGTTACAAATGACGCATAGCTGTTATGTCTATGGAGGAAATGGCGCTAAAAATTTACTTGATTTCTTTACTTTGCTTAATGTATTAACAACTCCGAATAACCAGTACAAATGCTCCATTTAAAAAAAACAATGCACGTTGGGTTAAATCTCGCAAGAGTCGTAACAGCCGCGCGGCAATTAAGTGCGTATGAAACGACAAATACTCAAGAAAACGAGTATCACATAATTAAAGACAGAATGATTACACCATTTTTTATCTCTTTTTCCGTGGCTCGACAGCCCCTAGTGGGCCAGGGCCTCTTCATTGTCGAGGCTACACGATCACACTCAAACACACCACACACACACACACCACACACACACACACACACAAACACACACCCGCACGCACACGCGCGCGCACGCACGCACACGCACGCACGCACACACTCGGTACGACTCCCCTGGATGCGTGATCAGCCCCTCGGAGAGACCTCTACCTGACAACACACAACACTCACAAGAGACAGACATCCATGCCGCCGGCGGGATTCGAACCCGCAATCCCAGTAAGCAAGCGACCGCAAACCCACGCCTCAGACCGCGCGGCCACTGGGATCCTACGCTACATTTACTCAATCAAAATACCGCGCGTCTTCAAAATTGATAATCATGTTGAATAAAAATACGTTATTTAGCATATAACTTAATTCTCAAATTGCGGTCATATCAGTGGGACAGTGTCCGGAAGCTCTTATCATTTCCTCTGCCGTTATTGCTGTTTCTTTTTTAAAGCCTGCTGCTTCACTATAGTTCATGTTAATGGTATGTGCCATATGAGGCCAACTAAATAACGTATGAGATTTGTACGATAAACCGAAAGACATACGGAATGTAGGAAGACCCACAAAGCGATAGGAAGACTTTTCTTTTCTTAGAGTCGAAGCAGGCTAAACCGTGCATTCTTGAACTTACTGATGGTGATGATGACAACAATGGGATTTTTTAGAATATCCGTTTTTATTATTCATATTTTTATTTCTCTGTCACTGTTGCCATTTGTTACAGATTCTTAACGGTAGCTGAGTTCTTAAATGTTTTTATATAAACCTTCTGCAAAACTTTTTCTATGGAAGCCTTGTCCAAACCTTTTCCAAGCCTTGAGGACCTGTAGACTCAAAGTACACGATAATGAGTTAGTTTATCCTCTAATTTTCAGAAACTTCCTCTCTTTCATCCAGCGTAATATTATTGTACCATCTTCTTCTAGGTCTTCCAAGTGTACCTTTACTACAAGTTTTCGCCACAAAATTCAGTATAATTTCCCCTGCCTATCCCACCTATGAAAATCGCAGCATCCTGGGTTTCACTTTTGTAACGAAATTGAGTCACTGGAGTAAAGCAGGAAATAACTTTGAATGCTTAAGTCAGGGGATATAGATTGGACGTAAACATGTTGGCGCTTTCATTCGCTTTTGTTTTATTGTCTCAAGTTACAGGAAAGTTGTATCGAGCATAAAAATGTGTGCTTCAGTTTTCTCTACAACTGCAGTTCCCAAAATTTGTTCTGTGATGTATATTTAGCGAGTTACGCTAAAGTGCTTGCAGAAACGTATGCAAGTGTCTGTCAGAACTGAGGTAAAACTTGAATGGATCGACACGTCTTAATAACAGATTTCACAAAAGTTATTTCGGCGGTTCTCCAGTTCTTTCTGATTACAGGCGGTAGGAAAGCAATTGTACTATGATCCTTGCAGGGATGCGAATAAATCGATAAGTCATATAAGCGAAAACGTTAAAGGAATATGAAGACTAACAATAAGGTAGATTATACGTACATGCAACTTCATAATAATAATAATAATAATAATACACAATCTCGCCAAAAGAATAACCAAAAAACAAAACAAATACCAAGAACTGTCGAACGAAGTACGTGATATGTGGAGGCAGGACACAGTAAAAGTGGTCCCGACAGTAATCTCAGCCACGGGAATAATTCCAAAGTCACTGTCACAAAGTCTGAAGAGACTTAACCTGCACCCAAACACATATATACAAATGCAAAAAGTGGTAATTCTTGGCACATGTTTAATTGTAAGAAATTTCCTGAATTACACATAAAACCACCGAGTCTAATCCTGTTGATGATACATCCCAGGATAGGTGAATATTTCCCAGCTAAAGCTGAGAAGTGAGAAATTCGGATGATGATGATGATGATGATGATGATGATGATAATAATAATAATAACACTAACAACATGAGTTATGTATACACACACACTGTTATAGTAAGAGCAACAATAACAACAACAACAACATAGGTTATGTCTACACAATATTCATAACAATAATAACGTAGGTGGTGTACTCACAACTTCACAGTAAAGAGAACAACAACAAAACCTTTTGTATAGACAAATCCACACCAACAGCAGCAGCAGCAGCAGCAGCAGCCGCAGCAGCTGCTGCAACAACAACAACAGCAACAACAACAACAACAACAACAACAACAACAACAACAACAACAACATAGATTATATACAGGCTTACTTCACAGTAACAATAAAGCTGTTTATTTCCACACACACAACTTCACAACAACTTAGTTCTGTGTGTCGTAAGACACTGGACTGTAATTTATTGTACTTCCACAGGGATACGTTGGGTGACAATGTATAACTCAATCAGTCCATAATTTCTGGATAGCGAAATCGACATAAATAATAAAACAATCCTGTTCGCTGGGATCTGTAGAGTCAGCACCCACTGTCCGTGCAAGATATGGCTTTTATTACGTGTAATTGCATTGGCATATGTCTCACTTAAAACTGGATCCTTCGTAATTACCAAAGTGCCACAAGAATTAGTCTTTGTATAGTTAAATGCTGTATTGTCATAGCAGAAAATTTTCACCATATGGCTCAATGATTTAGGTGGTGTCAGGTTCAAAATGATGAACTGCAATCAGCCATACGTTATGGACTGTAACGGTAATGGGATATTATTGTACTTAGGGGACGGATGCGGATGTTTGGAAGTGACAGACGGCTGGAGACTGTCAGCGGGAAAAATTCAGTAGTTAGAAAATGATGACATAACTCTGTTATTCATAACGACGGAACACATTGCTTTTTAGATAGGTAAATCATAACGAACAGCTTTGATGTGGGCTAGTGGGCTACATTAATCGTGCTGAAGACAGGAAACAGCGGCGGGCTCTGGTGAACATACATTGTAATGAATTTTAAGTTTCTACAAAATACAGGGAATTTTCTGCCTTTCTGAGGAATTGTTAACTTTTAAATAAAGGCCTCGCTCCGTGAAGTTAGTTAAATCAGTATTTTTGCTTTGGTTTTTTTATCCGATAATTGTTCTTCCTTTTTAACTCATTTTTCGTGTAAGATAAATCTCTTTCAGCCTGCTAACCTCTGCTTACAGAGAATGGAGAGGAACAGCAGTGTCTGTAGCGAGTGGAAAGCGTCGAGTATATTTACTCAGGCCGTCAATTGGACACCTTTCTGCTTGTCTGTATAACATTTTGCTACCCTACCCGGGGCTAAAGCAGGTTATAATAAAAGCAGACTGAAAACTTGGAAGGTATCAGAAAACATAGAACCTCACAAACTAGTGTGAAAGAAAACTTCGAACACGAAAGAGGGAAGTCGAGTGTAAATGTTCTCTTTGTGTTGTAAATTATAGTTCATATCTTAGCGAAAAGGGTGTATGACGAACGGAATAATAAATATCTAAATTCAGTTTGTAATTCCGAGCCTTTCACACAGTCCGTACAGCTGGATGTCGACTGTGTTTCCTACGTACCTCTCAGCTGAAGTCTCACAAGATGGAATTTGTATTTAATTAACCGAGCAGCTTACTACAGCCTTATGTATAAGACTTGAACCTGAAGGGAGACTTAAGGTTCTCAAGACCGTGACCATCTTTTGGAAGGCAGTAATTTCCTCGGAATCGTCGATAAAATTCTACCGGCTTACGCGTCTTTATATCTCAGAATAGGATGTTATGTGACCATGGCTGATCTTACAGAATCTTTGTCTTCGTTTCCTTTGCAGAAAATTGCGTTTTTAAAATACTGTTTGTCACCGTCATCAGGTGAACATAAATGTGTCATTGGTCTCGCTAGATGGAACTGATCTTTATATACAGCTCCACGCAATAAGCGAAATTGGGTGGTTCTTCCTACTTGTGCTTATTTGATCCCTGATGATGGCCACCCACCGGAACATTTTGGGTGTTTAAAAGTGCAGTTGAACTCGGTTATAACGTCATAAAAGGAACTGACTATTTTGTGTCGTTATAAACGAGTGTTGTTATAACCGAGAAGTGTAATGTTATGGTTAACAGAGGAATTAATTGGCGCTAGAGAATACCTGACGCTATAGAGGAGGTGTCGCATAAAGCGATGTCGTTATAACCGGGTTCAACTGTATGTTTTTAATAGTGTATTCTCTTGGTATTTTACAATATTATACTTCTGTACACGGTCACGGTGTGCTACAAAGTTGTTAATATTAAATAAAAATTTAATTCACCCTTGTGAGAATAGAAAGTGGAAGGTTCTGTGTGAGGATCTTCCTGTCTGTACTTATTTGAGCCCTGCCGATGGCAGCCCGCTGACACGTATTGGGTCTTTACACACTTTAGTAGTGTACTCTATTGGTATATCATAGCATTATTCGTCCGTACACGGCCAGTGCTCTACAAAAAAGAAAAAAAGATTGGGTGTGTAAGTTCCTACACGGTCAGTGCAAGTATAATGTATACTTGCACTCGATGAGAGACAACACCATATTTAGAAAGGCTCCGCTTCTGTAACCAAAACAAGACAATGGGTATTTTTCAGTGTATGGCACTTTTTTAGAGAAATAACAGGTTCGAATCTTAGACAGGTTATTGTGAGTGATGTCTCTTCATATAGTTACGTGTTAGCTACTGGCGAGTACGGACTAAAGTCATAAAAAGTTCTGAAGTGAATAAAAACCAGTCATTACTGACTGTGCATGTAAAACTTAAAACGAAGTGCGAGTAAACTGCGAGATTGATATTCGGTTGCAAACTGTAAATATCATAAAATTGGTATGTGGCTGAAACAGAAGAACAGGCAGTGACAATGGCGGGTAAAAACAGTAGGCTTTCTTCTGATTTTGTCTGTCTCGTTACGATATTATATGACATTTCTTTTGCCCTGTCTTTACTTCCAATTCCTGACCCGTGTTAACAACGCATACCACAATCATCATAAGCATAAATACCATAACCCTTAAGATTTTAACTTCTTAGTTTCTTCGTCTTCTTTTCTTCTTCATCCTTCTCCCCCTCTCTTTTGTGGACGTTGGCTTCCCATAAACATTTGTCCGTTCCCGATGGTGTCTGTGTTTTATTCCATTTATATGCCAGCTCTCTTCTGCCTCATCTGTCCATTTTTTACGTGGTCGTCCTCTATTTCTTTTTCATTCCTGTTCAGTTTTATTTAATCTCTGACAACATTAAATGAACTCGTCTGCAAACAATTAGGTCAGTTAGGTACGGTTTTTGCAAATTTTGGTGTGGCTTTGTTAACCAGGTAAAGAGCGTTAAACACGCTATATTTTGCTCATCTTGTTTTTATGTTTCATATAATTCATAACAAAACGTTGACCATTTCCTTATATAGAACCGCCCGCTTGGTTTATGTAGCATAAAGAGTGGAAGAGCGTTTATTGTGTGGTATGAGCTTACTGTCTACATGTTATGAATATTAAGTAAAATTCGTGATTCTTTGCTTAAAAGTGCTTCCTGTGTCGAATATTCAGCTTAGATTGGCTTGTTAAGCAGGCTGTGAGGAGTTTGTCTTTTTTTGTCCTGCTTGTGCTTTATGCAGTAATTCCCAGCTCCCATGAAGAAGGAACTGAAAGCATAGTCGTGGCTGTAAGATTATTAAATCTGCAATGAAAGACGTGGTGCTGTCTAATTGAAGCATACAGTAACACTGCAGTAGAAGAATAAAAATCTGATGGAATTTAAATGTTACTTCTAAGAATGTAGTTTAATATGATGTTGTGTTGTGTTCGTTATATTGATAAATTTTGAAAATCTCTTTTAGAGTTCAAATAAATTTATACCCATTAACCATAAACTCCTTAAATAACCAAACCTTTGTTAAAATGTCAACATCAAAAGTTGTGTGAATCCTTTACGCTAACATGTGCTCAGCTAGTCAATATAAGGCCACATTTCAAAGAACCTTCTATAATTCCTCATTCTAAGACAAATCTACTTGATGTCCTCCCTCACCATTTCTTTCTTATCCATTTTAGAATTAATCTTCCCTGTAGCCCTGGATTTCCAATTAGTCTCTTTCCTTCAGTTTTTTTCGGCTAAATCTTTATATGAATTCCATTATTGTCCAGGCGCGCTACACTCCAGGTCCACTTCATCCTCCGTGATTTCATCGCCAGAATAAAATTTGCTGACGGGTAAAAGTTATAGATATATCTCTTCCATGGTGGGGTTTCCTCGAGTCTCCATTATCTTCTTCCCGGCCTTTTGTTCTCGAATCACCGTGACTGTATGTTTGATTCTTAATGTGAGGGACTAAGTTTTTCACCAATGTAAACTGGAGTTATGCAAACTTACCTTGTGCGTTGTTGTGTACGTTCAACGGTATATACTTCAGATATTAGAAAGTGCTTAAAGGTTTTGCAGAACTGTATCAATATTTCATAAAAATCTGTTTTCTTTAAAAATCGGTGAACGGCTCATGATCATTATAGTGTATTCCATTCTGCCATTTATTATGACGTAAAATTCCCGGAAATGGGTTCATATTCTCGCACAGGCCTGTAAGTTTTTTTTTAATTTTGTGCAGACCGCTAAACATAGAGATATAGACTAAACCTACGTAGACACGGAATGCGGTATATATTAGCCCAGCTAATGTCCTCCACATGACAATAATTTTGCCATTAAGAACGGCTGCTTGTTTTTGTTAGTCAAATCCTTAATTGAAATACGATGGCATGCGATATTGTTCCTCAAGGCACTGTTTCAATGTGTTGTATATAAGCGTTGGCACTGTTTCATTGTAGTCTTTTAAATTACGACAACACATTTTCCGCCTACCAGTCTTTAGGAGAACGCTGCAGCCTTCTTCTTCGTTGCTATATTGAGCATTCAGGCAACAGTTTTGTGGGATTGTACCAGATTACACGGCATTATTATCTATAACATTAAAATTCAAACCTTCACCACAGCGGTACCCAGAATTTAAATTATTGTTTTTATTCCTTATTCCTTATATTTTTGGAATCGAAACCTAAATTTCATCTTCCATAACAGTAGCAAAAAGTTTGAAGGACATCAAAGGTATTGTATTTATGCAGTTTACTACAAGGAGTTGTTTAGTGTGGTGGCCGGTACAGCGTTGACGAAATAACGACTCGCTATGGGCTGGACGATCCGGGGATCGATACCCGATAGGGACGAGGTTTTCTGGACATATCCAGACCGGCCCCGAGGCCCACCCAGCCTTCTGTGTCATGGGTAACGCTTCGTTTTCCAGGGGGTAAAAGGGCCGGAGCGTGGAGCTGACCACCCACCAGCTTCTAGAACCGGTGTCGAGAATGGGTAGAGCTACACCTCTACGTCCGCTCTGTGCCTGCTTGGTATGTTACGGGACAGTTTTAAATAATTATTCTTGATTAAATGGCCTCCTGTAACTGGATAAGACAATAGCGTCAGTTAAGTGAAACAAAAAGTGTTTTGACTGACTATTTGAGAAACAATGTATTTGGCGTATTCTAAGGAACCTTGTCAGAATTTTTTGAAGGGACTGAGATTGGACATTTGGTTGATTGATTGACTGTTTGTTTATTTAATAGTGCTTCATCAGCTGCATCATTATGTAATTTATAACGACAGGATGATTATGAATGGCGAACAGGAAACAGTCTGCAAGATAAGGGTCGTAACTTAGTTTAAGTATAATGACAGGATTTGTAAACAGACTGCGGGAAACCGCGTACAGTCTGAGACAGACTACTCATTTGTAAACCGAGTAGTGAAAGTGCCAAGTGATACAGACACGTATTTAAAAGATGTCCTCTCCATTTCTTTACAACTCTAAAATGACTGGGTTCTTTGCGTCCACAATCAGTTTTTTAAGTAAACACATCCTTAAGTAAATCTCAGTGATTACATGGATTTTCCGTTTACTTAGTTAGAGCACATATACGAAACAGTTGACAGAAGGAAGCCTTATACATAGTATACGCAGATTCTCTTTCATGTAATCAACTCCCGGTTGAGCGGGACCAACCTTCGGAAGTGTAGACCAGGTTACTTCGAGCTGAGTCATAACACTGTCGGTTATTGGAGTTGTTCGCTCGCGCCATAGGTAATTTAAGTAATTGGAGTTAATTAAAATCCTTCCTCGTCGATTGGAAGTTGGGGGAGAGTAAACAGTTTATTTGGTTAACCGTATGAGAGTTGGCTCGTCTGTAGATCTCAGTTACGCAGTGAAGCTACTCTCTTCAGGGTACAAGTGGTATTACAGTCGCCTTTCTCATCATAGTATTCTACAAGCACGTACAAATAGCGCAATACAAGTTTGAACAGCGCTTAGTTTAATATTGGAAAACCATGGAGCATACGCAATTCAACAGCTGGTAATTTGTAATAATTGGATGTGAGTGTAAATATTTGTGAACATACGTTCTGCAATTTAAAATTGTACATTCAGAACAGTTTGATTAGGGCAATTGTATAATGCAGAAAAGTATGATAATTTAAAGAAAAAGCGGCCTAAACTGGCCTGTCCATTGGTGTAATATTTAGCCAAGTAATATCAGCGAAAATTTTGGCCTTCGTAAATGCATGGACTCGACTTTCGGTATTACAACACACACACACACACACACACACACACACACACACACACACACACACACACACACACACACACACACACACACACACACACACACACACACACACACACACACACACACACACACACACACACACACACACACACACACACACAGAGAGAAAATAAGATCGATTTTCTGATGTTTCAGAAAAGTTTAGTTGCCATTTTCAGCCTATTTCTGCAACTTTAACATTTGTCGAAACGTGCGGAGTTCTTAGTTTATCTACGCAGAGTAATTCCGACGGTCTGTTCCACGCACTGAAGGCCAGCCGCGCAAAGCCTAAAGACTACGCACGTTTCGACAAAATTTGTCAGGTTCTCACGGCGGTGGTGGTTCAGATCATGGTCTTGTGAAATGGACTCCGTGTAGTTTTGTGCTTGCTAAAAATATCTGGGAGAAAAGAAGGAGAATGCTGACTGAAGTTTCTCGTATTTCTGAGCGATACGGGACCACTTTCTTCCATACCCTTTCGAATTTATGTCTGTCCGTATGGAAAAACTCGGCTGCCACTGGACGTATTTTCATGAAATTCGGAAGGTATATTTGATTATTCTTCGAAAAACTGCCGAGAAAATTCAAGTTTCATTAAAATCTGACAACAAGGACGGATACTTTACCTGAAGACCTATATACAATTATGATAATACCGCCTTCAGTTCTTAGAACGATAAATATTTCAGACAAATGGGCAGAGGAAATGACACCACGTATTTTATGTTCAAAAACTTTTCAAAAATCGTGCCGTTTATGAGATTATGTGGAAAAATATGATACAGCCAGACGGGCCACAGATGACAATATAATATGGCGCATGCGCTTTGTCATGCTGGATAACTAAGGGTACAAGCACACACTCCAAATATGTAATACTTATTACTTTTTCACAGCAAAAATGGTTACGCGAACGCGTCTCAGTATAACTTTTATACGCACATTACCTGTCGTTTATTACACGATATAAACAAATTTTCATGCTCGTGGACTGCGGCTATGAAATCTCTTACAGAATAATCGATTCAGACCGTGATAGGAAGAAGTGTAAGAATTAGATAACAGATAAATTCTTGTAATACATTTTATTACTTCCTGAAATATTGGAACGTTGTGACATTTGTAAGTGTCTGAGAGAAGCAGGTAAGCGATATTAGAGAACAAATTATATTTACAGCACTAAAAACATGTATATTTTATTTCCTTAAAACTCAAGAGAGTTTGTTGTGATTTATGCTGCTTTTGAAAGACGCCCTGTCAGCTTCCTCTGCTGTCCTGTCTGACGTAAGAAGCTTCTCACTGAATGAAACTGTTCAGCGAAGCCGAAAATGTGGTTGCTCTTATACGAAACCTGGTTACGCAACCGAAATAGAAACCTTTCCCTCTGCGAGTTAAACTACGCGAACTTTCTAGAATGAAAGTTTATACAGCGCTTTGAAGTGACGAAATCTCTGAAATTTCAAGTTCTGTACAAAACTTTTTGGTATGTCGTATAGAATAACCCAGTATACAGTCTTCGAGCGTAGGAAAGAAGAAGTTCATCGAGTACTTTGATGCTGTAACATTCCTTGACGTGGCAGCTAAATTTAATATGATATTTTTCTTCGCGATTCTACCAGTTAAAGCTTATTCAGTGTTTGAAGTTGCTTAGGCATCTGAGCATGAAAACTCGCAAGGATTTCAGATCCCTTAAATCGGTCTTGTTAGAACACTTTCAGCGTCTTCTGAAAAATTTCTGTAGAGAACATTAGAGTATGAACTCTAGTTGGAAACAGTTCAGTACACCGAAGAGAGTTAAATCTTATATATACTAGGAGTACCAAAAATGCACACAAGTATATTGAAATGAATTTATATATACAATGACTTTCTACTTGTTTCGGCCAAATACGTGGCCATCTTCAGGGAGGTAAAATACAAAGGACTAGTACATTAAACCTTAACAGTTAACTCTCTTGAGGACTGGTTAATCCTGTGGGCTACCAGTCAAACTGCAGAAGTATTTTGTAGGATAATGCTACAATTTTTTTAACTATTAAGAAGCTTTCTGCACCTATCTGTGCTAAACAGCTTATTCGTACCCGAGGCAAGACAATACGTAACTGAGCCACCGTGTAATTTCACAGAGTTTCTATGGTGAAAACGTACATAGATAAATAACAAGAGACAAGCACTTAGTCATGAAATATGCACACATAATCAACTAATGAATAAATAAGTGAGCATTTAGCGTGCTGTTTAGAAAATACAAAATTACGGTATATAAATAAGACCTTGTTTACAGTTGCAGCTGTCCTGCTTTCAGTGAGTCAGTTTCGTCGATGAGTTTGTTTGCAGTCAATACGAACTATTATGGTACACATTCCATACTACGCTTTTTATTCTTTTTAACAATTTTACCATTTATACGATATTTTACCTTTACTATTGCACATGCATTCCATAACTAGTCATTACTATATTTTATTTGGTTGGGTACCTCCATGAAGATGGCCGAAAAAGGCCGAAACATGTAGGAGGACTACCACATGTTTATGTACTGTTGTATCTAATGGTAGTACTGGTGTTAGAATATGTAATGTGAAGTGCATCAAAATTAGTATTATTCGCTACCTCGTGTTCTGTTGACAAGATGGATTTCTTTGATAATGTCATACAGTGTTTTGTTTCAACCAGATTGAGAGTCATGATATGCTGTTTTGTTTCAACATCCTAATGACGTCTGTCAGTTCCACACGATGGAGGAATATTCCCAAATTGTAATTTCTTATAACGATACACAGTCTTTAAATGGTCAATTTTATTTGACACGAAACGTCAGACATTTAGGACTACGTATCTTCAGAATATGTCTGCCTTGGATTTTGTCAGTTTAAATGGCTTCCTGTAGCGCATCGTAGATACGTTACCCTCAGCGTAGTCCTATTTGTAGCAATTTATATTCAAAGGAATTTTTAAATTGATTAATTATATACTTATGTTCTTCAGCGTGCTTAAGTTTTTTCCGGCCATTAAATTCTCTTTTCTGATTGGCAATATTTGATTTGGGAAAGTACTGATTGAATGATGTGAAATGTAAAACAGAAAATTGACTTGATAGCTTTAGTGCAAATCAGCTTGTAGCGCTGTTCGGTTTTGCAGTTACAAGATTAAACCAAACAAGATCTCTCCTCTGCTGATGTTGATTTACGACAGTCCACAATTTTTACCTAGTCATGTTCGTGTTCCATAATTCGACACTTGCTGTCGTTTGTACAGGCCCAGGATGGTGGATCGTTAAATTATGAATTTTTTTGCCGATCACAGCCATCCTTAATGTCAACGTTCGTAATCGGTAACGAAGTTAAGACTTTTGAGTTCTATTTGTCGGTTACCCGATGCTGAAGTAGGTGAAGCTTTATGACTGTCACTGTCAATATCTCATATTACTGTAGAGCTTATGACGTCGGATAGGCGCGCTGCTCATGTATTTCGAGCGCTCGATGTTTTTCTCTAGCCATTTTCCCCGTCCCTTTTGACATCTTCTCATTTTCTGCTGTGTCGTGTTTCCGCTGCTCACGGTACCCTGCCACAAAATGTCGTTTCGAATTCATTATGCACGATTTTGTTCTGGTATTCTAAAAACGAAAAAAAAAAAGATAAACGTTTGCTATTCGTCAGACATTAAACAATATGAAGGAGTGTACCGCCAGAGACAGGAATATTAACGCGGGCCACCTAACATTGAAGCTTGAAAGTCATTAACCATTTCTATTTCAGACTTTTTCTAATGCCTCAAAGCAACAATTATTTTCGAAAAGGGCAGGGAAATTGGAGGAACAGGCAAAGCGAAAACACGAACATAAAGGACACAACGCGAAATTTTAAACTTGCAGCCTTGGTTCAATTTTAATTTATTGAAATGTGCCGCTTTCCTAATGGCATGTAGTGGTTGGGATGTGAGGTGCATAATTTATGTATTGCTATCAGCATCCCACCGCTTTGCTTACCCAGGGCAACTGTTTCACTCACGGCGTCCTTGCTACGGTTTTGCGTAGGATTATGATGCTGATCTTTTAAAATGGACACACACTATTCTCTGTGACTTAGGAACTGAATTTTTTTTAGAATTTAGATCAGCATTTGTCTTCAAAGATTTAAACTTCGTGTGAGTAATTTTTTTCCTTTACCTCAACTCATGAAAAAGCCCGTTAAAATTTGTACAGGAAACTTTCGAATATCCCAGTCTGTAGCTATAGTTTCGACAGACAGCCCT
>BLKM01005564.1:0-15571 GCA_013340265.1 Coptotermes formosanus | reverse complement strand
TTACTTCTTCTAAGCCACACGTCACAGACCACTTTTTACCCCTCTTGGATGATCAACGCATCACTGATGAATTCCTCACAGATTTGAAACTCCGTGGCACTACAGCGCCACATGCGGCTTGTTCGGCTATATATGCGGCCGTTGGTAAAACATGCTCCTGGTGGTAAGTTATGGAAGTATGTAGCATGTCATCGCTAATGCAGCTTCCTCCAATACCATACGCTGTCCACTACACCGCCCGCTCATAATTGCGCTAAACAAATAGCAAAATTCGAAATTATTAAACCAACTAAATACACGAATTAGGCAATATACCTTATTCTTTTACTTTATATTTTCTCCTACATGTTTCTCCTCAGATTAAAATATAATTATTATAATACGGAATATTTATTGCCTAATACATGTATTTGGTTGGTTTGAAATGAATACAGTACTGATACAATGCATGAAAAATGCAGAATAGTAAGATGCAAAATTACAGTCTTCCGCGTTATGAGAACGTGCAATATCACTGGTGGGTGCCGACATTTCTGTCAGAAAATACCGCCGCCAACTTTTGATGGCCTGTGAAGATGGACCCAGAATGCTCCTGCAAAATATTCACAACCATGTACCAGACTACATGATGTCCTAACCCAGGCTGCATTATGAAGCCTCACCATTTTGAGTACCTCAAATCCTGTACCAAAGATCATTAAGGACAGCTGATGCATGGGTGGAAATGTCCATTGGGAAAACGGAATTACAGAAGAGCAGTGTGATTTTCACAGACACAATATTTAATATCACGTACTTCTTCCACCAACTGTGTACACAGTGTTTCATATTTTGCCCAACAAACAACCTGAGAAAATGATATCAGAAATACTTCCTGTATACAGACATTATCAATATAAACACACATTTCAAGGTCATAACCACATACGATGAATTTCAAAGTTCTGCTAAAATGATGTCAGAAGCATAATCACACACTCAAAACTGCTTACAGTGTTGAACATTCTCAAAGTAGAAACAACTGCATCCATTATACGCAAATGTCACCACATGAAATAAATTAAATATGTATGCCATAACTATGATTACATAAATAAAAGACTTAAGTTCTCGATTTTCTTCACAGTACACTCAACACTAACACACTAAAGTTGTAGAACTGCCCAGCATTACACACCAGTCAACACACCAAACAACAAAAACACAAAGCACAATGCAAAATACAAGTTCAAGTAGAAGAGTACATGTACGTAAAAGACCATAGATGATAATGTACAGAGTATGGCCAATGCTCCTTGAGAGTCGGTATGTCACAGTTATGAAGTTAAATGACAGGATAAATTAAGCTGGAACTTATTTCACTGAAGTTTAATTTTTTTCAACACCATCCCAGAGTACACTAAACTTAGCACAGGTTTTATATTCATAGCTCAGGAATGTGCAACATTTTACATCATCAAAAACATTTCCCCCGTGTTCCAAGTGCTCAGTTATACTGGTTAATTGACAATGAAAACCCTTAGCAGTCAGGATTGCATGTGACACCACACAAGCTGTAAAATTCTTTGACAGACACCATTGTTGTTAGATATCTGCTTTCCAACCTAGCTGCAAATATTTTTAGCAATTTTTGGTCATTTTGGTCACTTTGGTCACGCTGGTCACTTTGGTCATTTTTGTGATCAGGTTTGGGGTTAGGTTAGATTAGGTTAGGTTAGGTTAGGTTAGGTTATGTTAGGTTATTATTTAACCTTTTAAAGCCTAGCGGTAACTTTACGTACCAACAGGTTTAACATTAAAAAATTCTACGTGGTGCCCACATTGCGTTTATGTGTTTTGTACGGATCTCAGAACAAACAGCAACTTTTGCCTTATAAAACACTAAGAGACTTGTTTTTATAACCGAAGTGGAGAGTGTTTACAGCGCGGTACGCACTGAGTCCTTATATAAAACAGATACGTTCCGTCTTTAAAGGGTTAACTAAATAATTAATTTATTTATCAAACTTTCTTACGATTTTGTCACTTTTCACACCTGTGGCACATTTGGTCTTAGGTGCCAGGTTAGGTCAGCGTAATGTGCCCGAGCTTGAAGGCTAGCTGGATTGAGTTGCATCTGTAGCTGTTGGTCCCGGTACAAATGAACACGAAAATCAGAACAGTTAGAGGGAGTGCATGGTGCAATGGGTCGTTGGCAGCAGCATTTTATCAAGACTTTTTAAGGACAATATTTGTCTTTTTAATATTATTTTTCCTAAACTAAAATTATACATGCAGTTTACCATGGCAAATATTATATAGAAATACAAGACAGTGGCTTATAATTTTAACAGTACTTTTTCCTGGAGAAGGAATATGGCTGCTCGATCCCACCTATTCACATGTCTGCTTCTGCCTATAAGCCTAGAGACTCTACTAGTGGCCCTGTCTGAAAATATATCATTCGCGGGATGAACAGCATAACTTAAAACAAAATACCATGTTCTGTTATCTGTTTATCAGTTAGCCAATACAGGAATATTTCCAGGACCAAAACGCCTTTGGTCATTTTTGGAGAAGGAAAATAGCAACACTCTGCAGTCCACGGAATCTGAGCAATTTCTCTTGGTAAATCGCAAGAAATTACTGTCTTATCGGGTTTGAAGATAAGCAGCAACTGCGATGCATAAACTTCACAATTCCTAAGCTAAAGACTTGAACACCAGCAAAATTACGACTGCCTCCTTCCGCAGCACCATGGCGTCTGTCCCTTGCTCCTGCCTAAACGTCGGTTAGCTAACATGAGAGCACTATCAAAAATAAATAAACCCCAGCAGAGCCACAAGCGTGTATTAACATAAAGGTCAAAACGCAGCCAACCATCCACAGCAGAGACACAAGAAGGTGGACCATTACATTAGGTTAGTATTCAATTAATTATCACATAGTTTATTTATTAAACTTAGTTAAGATTTTGGCACATTTGACGCATTTGGCACATTTGGCACATTTAGGTATTTAGGTTAGGTTATTTATTTATTTACTTGTTTATTTATTTATTTATTTATTTATTTGAGCATACAGTAAAACATAGCACACCCAAACAACAGCAATCTGACATAATAAATTAAAGTTTGGGTTGGTGTTGGCGATGAAAGACGCCGTGGAGCAGAGCGTGAATATTATGATAGGTACGTGGCTTGTATTTGTAATAAATGAGAGTATATAAACAGTTTAGAAAACGCACAGATAACATACGGTGTGTTTACCTCTCTAAATCATACACAAAGACAGAAAACATCAAGCATTTCGAGTAGCGTGTGGTGATGGAGTGAACTGTAGGAATGCTTTCAGGATGGGTAGTAGCAACTCGTCATTCACCACGAAATCTTGCGCATGCGTATCCATCGCATTCCTAGCAGGGCTCGTCTGGTGTGTGGACAGTACAACACAATGAGACTAAGTTAGTGTTCAGTTTATAGCCTAAATAGAATAAGTAATCTAGTCACATAATAGCAATTAACATAAAAAGAGTTCAGATATTCAATGACATTTAAAGTTGTTATACAGCTATTATAGCACATAGCTAGGAAATAACGTAAAGCACACTTTAGATAAGGACTTGATAACAAACGCAATAAGAATAACGCCCGAAGTGAGAGATGGCCAAACAATCGTACACGACCTTTGACACCTCAGTACGATCAATAACTCTTCGTCTGACAGCATTTGTTTGATCAACCTATCTCTGCGAAAAATCCTTCCCCCAGGTGAAGATAATTAACTAAAGATACCGAAGCCGTCTGACCGATGAACATTTAAAATACTGCCTTCACTTGCGCCTAAGTAATTAAGAACTTTTATCAGTAATTTATCGCAAGACATGCACTGTCATGTTTCAACTTCGCCGATCCCAGCGGCCGCCCGGCCGAACGCTTGTTAGGATGGTGGGTTCGAATCCCACCGGGGGCATGGATGTCTGTCTTTTGTACAGCGTTCGTGTTGTCAGGTAGAGGTCTCTGCGATGGGCCGATCCCTCGCCCAGAGGAGTCCTACCGACTGTTGTGTGTGCTTCAGTGTGATCAAGTGAAATCACAAAACCCTCGACACCTGCTGTGAACAAGTAGGTAGAAGAGGGACGGACTAAATAAAGTAAATGTTTAAACTTCGCATTAGCAAGGTTAATGAACAACACCTTGTAATTATGGTAAATTGTTTCAGTTTGAACAGTCTATTGTTAATAAAACAAACAATTGTACTTTTACATGTTTGATATTATTATACTATTTTACATTTCTTTGCCTAGTAAACCCACGTTGAAATGTCGTATAGAACAAATACACCAAGCCATTGTTTTACGTCTGTTTGTTTTACGCCTTATCCCTAGAGGTCAGATGCTTGACGAATATGTACAGATTGCACTTAAGAATAAAGATAATGGAAAGAAAGTGAAAATATGATCAGCGTAAAACAAATATAATAACACAGCCAAAACTAGAGAAGCCATTTGGACAGAATGGTTGAACAGATAATGCCGGAACCTACTCTGCATTAGGCAAATCAAAAAGACGCCTTGACCTTGGAATAGATGGACTGCGTTTGTGATATTCGAACAAACGTCACTTCTTCATTATTACGTGTGTAGGAGTTGTGTATCACTTAAAATTAAGCAGCCGCAGACAAAGGACAGGGAACAATCTTTATTCTCTTAGCTAGACGGGATGAAAACTCCCCACCGTAAAAAAAGATCATATTAAGAATCGTTACACAGGGCCGCAGACATGGACAGATTGTTTGAAAAGATCTACGAAAAGGCAAGCGTACATAATATCTCAGTAACTAGCCAAATAACCAAATAATTAAACTCCATGGAGCAGAGTCCTTCTAGAGAAATTAATAGCGCCTCAGCTTGTCAAGAAATTCCATGCATTTCATGCAACACAAAGTTTCATAAACGTGTCTACAAGAGCCCGCCACTTGTCTCTATCCTGAGCCAGATCAATCCAGGCCACTCCCCCACAATCTATTTCATTAAAGATTCACTTTAATATTATCATTTCCCCATAGTAACTGGGATCTGCCTCCCCACCACCACCTCCTGTCCAGTATGCAGACCTACAGGGAGCTAAGGTGGCCGGACAGTGAAGATGAATCCTCTTTCACATCTGGTTCCGATTTTAGGAACTCTTGGCTTTTTAACTCCAATTACGCATATGGTAGGCTTACCTTCGAGGCTAGATTTATCTGTCCCACAGTTTACGATTTAGCTCGTACCGCGCAGTAAACACCTTCCGTCTCGGATATCAACACCAGTAAGTTAATATTGTATAGACAAACCCTCATTGTAATGAGATTCTTTAAAAAAATAGAAATACGTTTTATGGTCAGGAAGGAGAATTTTTGAACTTTCATACTGGCGGTAGGTAAAGTAAGCACTGGGCTTTATAGGGTTGAGAAGGGGGACAATTTTACCTTCATCCTAAATCTTTGGAAAGAGAGTGGAATAAACTCTAATTTAAGAGCTGAAAACGGCGGTTATCATGTTGACAGAAATAAACCTTTCTGGTTCACTAACAATTATGATGGCACTTCTTATCAACATAAACGCCAGCTCGAGGTATTAGTAACAGCCAGGTGAGGTACGGCACAAACAGTGTGCATTTTGACACGGAGCTGTACAGACACACCATAACAACTCCAACCATTCTGACGGCATCCATGTTTCACGTAAGCTTAGCAAGTTATTTTTTCTTAAACATAAATACAATTTATACACACACATCATGATTTGTTTGTCTGGTATTTGGAACCTACAGTAAAAAGGGAATTTCCTGGATAATAAGATGGGACACTGTGAAAGAAATCAGCCCTCTGTCACATTAAGGGCACAATAGAGGCAGACGTTGTTGAAGTGGGGGTACTGAGGAGAATATTCGGATTTTGGACTTCGGAAAGAAGTGACAGAAGGATGAAAGAAACTGCGTAATGGGGAGGTTCACAATCTATGCTTTTCACTAAATGTTAATAGAAGTAGAATACCAACAAGGATGAGATAGGGAAGCATGTAGTAGCATGTGATAAGTTAGAAATGCCTACAAAATTTTTGTTGGTAAACCTGAAAATATGAGACCTTTAACAAGACTTAGGCGTGGACCGGTGGATAATATTAAAGAGAAGTTAAGGTGGGGGGAGGGTGGCACGATGTCTTGAGACAAGGACGGGTGTCGGATTGTTGAAACAGGGCAATAATCCCTTGAGTTCCATAAAAAAATGTCTTGAATAGTTCAGCGGCTATTTGCTTTTAAATAGAACTGCACTTCAGAAATATCACCGGCACCTGAAGAAGGAAGCAGTTTCCTTCCGAAACGCAGTGTATCGTTCTGAGTATTTTTATGACGATGAAAAAAGTTCCTGTAATTGCTGCTGACATTTCTCATGTAGAACCATTGTCAAAATTCTGTCACAAAGAAACTTTACTGCACAGAATTAGTTAGCTAGTTAGCTAGCTAGTTAGTTAGTTAATTAGTCAGTCAGTCAGTCAATCAGTCGGTCGGTCGGTCGGCTGGTTGGTTGGTTGGTTGGTTGGTTGGTTGGTTGGTTGGTTAGTTAGTTGGTTGGTTGGTTAGTTAGTTAGTTAGTTAGTTAGTTAGTTAGTTAGTTAGTTAGTTAGTTAGTTAGTTGGTTAGTTAGTTGGTTGGTTGGTTGGTTGGTTGGTTAGTTAGTTAGTTAGTTATTCAGTCAGTCAGTTAGTTAGTTAGTTAGTTAGTTAGTTAGTTTGTTAGTTAGTTAGTTAGTTAGTTAGTTAGTTAGTTAGTTAGTTAGTTGGCCGTATAGGATAGTTGGTTGTTTGGTTGGTGGAAAAATATTGCAGATCGTCGAATGAACGAATTAATAGGAGGGGTGGGTGGTCCGATAATGTCGATTATCCGGAACTTCCGAAATATGTATGCATGTATGTGTGTGTATGTATGTATGTATGCATGTATGTATGTATGTACGTACATACGTACATACGTACGTACGTATGTATGTATGTATGTATGTATGTACGTATGTATGTATGTATGTATATATGTAGCCTAGAGTAACCAAAACATCAGTACAGAACTGTACATATAACACCAGGCCACATACATATTACTGCACACAGCTGTCCGCTTAGCACTATCGCTTTGTCTGGAAGCCGTTGTTAACCAGAATTTAATAAATTTCACTTCACTTCAGTTAGTCCGATCCTCTTCTACCTTGCGGTGTAGAGGTTAATAAATTTCAGATAAATACAATAAATCCACGATCCAGGTTATGAAAACAGCACTACACTAACACCGCCACTCGAGCGTCAGTAAAACTGAACGCGCATCCGTGTCCGCCACGTAGCGGCCACCTCGTTAATTACCAGTCAACACCGCTAATTTCACATATTCCCACTGCGGAATAAAATTTCGGAACCGACAGATTTCGTCCATTTTTTCCGAAATGCGTACATAAGACTTCCGTTCATTCGACGGTCTGCAGTACTGAGAAGAGTAAACCGAAGTACTCGGCAAGCAGAATGTCCTCCCCCCGACCCACCGAGCATAAGGAAGCTTTGCCCATCCACCAGCAACAACAGCCAGCCCTGGCCCCTTATCTCAGAGCTAAAACCTTGCACTCTACTGTCTACGTTTTCAGGAGTTACGCAAGAACCTTGCTGACACGTACTACGATATAATCACATCTTGTATATGCACACCATCTTTCAAAAGTATTAGACGAAAAGCAGGGTAGACGTAGAGGTAACATATTACCCCGAACCACTGGTAACTACCTACAAGTATGGCCGGCGTGACAATTAATAGCGGGTAATCAAATGTCTATTTATTTCATAAGTAGCTGTACAAAGAATTGCAAAGCACATGTACAATTTAGTAATACGGCAAATTCTAACGCGCCTAAAAACACGTACCTTGTTGATGATGCGTATTCCAGGATTCTGTTTATTATAAATGCTTGTTATTAGGTTTTGTGTATTCCTGTTGATAATAAATAACTGCACTATACAGCCAGGGAGAGAGTTTTGTCTCTCCAGAACGAATTTCAAAACACGCCGCATCTTCTTAAGGGCAAAGGTCACGCTAGTACCAAGAGGGAAGACAGTCACCAGTTAACAGTGCTGTGCAGGTGCGCAGCCAGTATTTTCACTGGAGGGGGGTTGGCCCTGAGGCTATATACAATTTAAATCAACATTTAAAATTGAATTATAAACACCATGTCGTCAATATCACTGTAGCATATCACTGTTCGCTACTGCGTTTATACACATAGCAAATATGAAGACAGGTCACGTGATCCACTCATATTATCACAAGGCCTTATTTTTATGGTCTGTTTTAATTTCATCTAAGGCATCTGAAGTTTCTTACTTTATTTTTGTAAATTCTAATGTACTGGTCCCCCGCCAATTTCAGTGGCTGATTTCGGCTGAAGGATAAATCACGTAAAATATTTGATATCATCTTGAGTACCAAATCTGTGTCTCTCAAATTTCGATTTGAGGGAGGGGGCAGGGCTGTGGAGTCGGAATCATAGTCGGAAGGAATTTTAGGTAGAGTCGGAGTCAGTAAAAATGTACCGACTCCAACTCCGAATTCAATTAAAATCTTAAATAGATACTCCAAATTCACAGCCCTGATAGCTATACTAACCCTTAGACTTATACTTACATACAGGTTAAAGTCTAAAAAGTAGCCTGAAAAGTCACGTGGTAGTGATGAAACGTCTTATAGGTTTACCATCATTAATACATGGTGAGATTTTATGAAGGAGTTAGAGTCGGAGTCGTGGAGTCGGAATCGAAAGGAATTTTGGGTGGAGTCGGAGTCGGTAAAAATGTACCAACTCCGACTCCGACCTCGATATAAAACCTTAAATAGATACTAACTACAATAACCATTAGACTTATGCTTAAATATAGGCTATAAGTCTAAAAAGTAGCCTGATGATTCACGTGGTGGCGATGAAATGTCTTATAGGTTTACCGTTATTAATGCATATTGAGCTTTTATGAAGGAGTCGGAGTTTTAAAAATTGAGGATTCGGATTTGGAAGTTTTGTGTACCGACTCCACAGCCCTTGAGGGGGGGGGGGGGCGCAAACTGGCAGACCCCCACCCCACCCCGTTTTTGAGCCCTTGGTCCAATTCGAACACTGTTCTCCTACCGGCTCTTGAAATTAAGGGCTTCACGCAGTAATACCACGCCATATCCACTCGTTTTCGCAGCGGCGGTAAGACGTGTTCCTTCCATTAATCCTCCTACACATTTCCCCTGTATTTCGTCAGCGTCTGGGGTCGCAAATTTGGGTCCCATACTGTACGTGTCGGACTGTTCATACGTGTTTTTCTCCCTTTTCTGAGACACAGTATCGCATTTACACAACGTAACTATTAACCCTTTAAAGACGAAGCATATCTGTTCTATATAAGGACTCAGTGTGTACCGCGCTGTAAACACTCTCCACTTCGGTTATAAAAACCAGTCTCTTAATGTTTTATAAGGCAAAAGTTGCTGTTTGTTCTGAGATCCACACAAAACACATAAACGCAATGTGGGCACCACGTAGAATTTTTTAATGTTAAACCTGGTGGTACGTAAAGTTACCGCTAGGCTTTAAAAGGTTAAAGGTCACTATTTGCGAGGTGATAGTATCGGTAATTGTTAGAAAAAAAATTCGAATGTACATGTGGCTAATTCTGAATAGTTACCAAGATAGAGCTGTTTGAATCTCCAGACCTAATTCCGTTAGCCTTTTGTTTGTGGGGTTGGACGAAAAGCGAAGTTTACAAAAGAAAGGTGGCTACAGGAGATGAAGTGTTCGTTCGCATTTTGGAAAAATAAAGAAACATGAAGATCAACTCAGACGAACAACACGCAAACCTCACACAACAGATGCAAAGCGCATTAAGGTTACGGTGGTATTTTTGAACATTTTTTATGAACTGGAAGAACTCTGTCATTTCTGTGTAACTAATCTGTCAATTGAACACAAAATTAAAATTAAATTAACAGTGAGTAATTTCCCTTTCTTCATCACAATTCACAATTTTTTGTTTATTTCTAGATTCAAAGAGCTCTGTCTCGGTAAACATTCAAAATTTGACACACATTCATTTCTTCTCACAATCACCGATACTTCTTTCCTTTCCTGTGGCGCAACACCCCAAATTGGGCCCCGGTCGCCTCGTTTTTGGACGTTTCTACATCACACTCAGACGCACCACACTCGGTAGGACTCCTCTGGATGAATGACCAGTCCGTCGCAGAGACCTCTACCTGAAAACACACAAATACTCATAACAGACAAACATCCACGCCTCCAGTGGGATTCGAACCCACGATCGCAACAAAATGACCGATACTGTCACCTCCAAAAAAACACTGACCTTTCCTCCTGAATCACGTACGAATCTCAAGTTACCTTTCGAGATCCGCCTCTGAAGAAGAGGTAACAGTGACGACGTATTCTTTTAAAATATGCAAAATTTAGTGCATCCTCTTATGTTATTCCCTACGTTACAACTCAGCAGGCTACAACTGACAGGTTTTTCCTTTCTCTGACGGAAGTTTTGATACGCCACCAGTGAAAAGATTCAAAATTAGCCTGAACCGATACTCGATTGAAAATTTCCTACAGATAGTGATTCAAGGGAAGAATATTTTCTTCAATATTGCAACATACGTATGTACTGTATCTTCCGTTATTGTACCGGTATAAATTTTATTGCACGAAATGTACAACCACTTCGAATACCATTCAATTGTTAGTACCTGAATATATGCTGATATAATGCAGGGAAATTATTTAATCTGGGCATTACCTTTTGTCACTTATTGTACTTTCTCTTATTTTATAAAGCGTAGCCCATTCAGCGGCCGGCCCACACGTTCGTTACGGGAGTAGCAAAGAGGTATTCAGTTTCTTGCGACACGAATTTCAAAAACTAAAACGTACTTATTATTGCCAGACTTCCTGAAGTTGCCGGATATTTTATCTAACAATAGTCCTTGAAAGTTTGACAACGGCCATCTGAAAAAAGGACATAACCAGAATTTACTGCAGGACTCGCTGACCTTGTGGAAAATGTTCAAAAACACCTGCAGATAACTCTCCGAAGCGAAAAAATAAGAAGATACGCTGCTGTAATATGGAGGAATCCGAGATATTTCAGAATGAAAGAAGTGTTTCAAAAATTGTGCAGAATTCCGGCCGTCGTTGAATGTCTGAATTTTTCGAAATTTCAATATACATAATCATACGTGTGGGTGTTGGGGATTTCTCAGATCACTTGCTGTTGCAGGGAAAGAAAAGGTACAAATCTGATTCAGAAAATATTGAAAATATTCGTGTGATTTTCTGCGCTTCTTGCTGTACAGTAAAGCTAAATTTTTTCGCTAAAATGCCAAGAAGGCACGGAGATGAAATGGTGACATAACTCCACTGAAAAGTCTCAACATCGGCGATATATGGAGGTGAGTGGTCAACGTCACGCTTTGGCAGCTTTATCTCCGAGAAATAACCCCGGTACCTATTGGACTAGAGACTGCATGGGCCACAAAAGCGTTTTTGACCTATTTGGAGATGAAAAAGTCTTCTTCGCCTTCGAGGATTCTAACTCCATTCCGTTCAGCCTGTAACCCAGCTGCTATACCGACTACTC
This sequence comes from Coptotermes formosanus, assembly GCA_013340265.1. NCBI lineage: Eukaryota > Metazoa > Arthropoda > Insecta > Blattodea > Rhinotermitidae > Coptotermes > Coptotermes formosanus. The sequence goes on along the minus strand of BLKM01005564.1, from coordinate 3,897 downwards.
CACCTAGGCCCCACTAAGTGTAGGGGAATGTGTAATTTTTACTCATTATTTTTTATTTTAATATTTGTTGATTAACAGTCAATATTAATAATTAGTATTTTTTTAATTTTACATTGTTTTCACCGTGCATTTTTATTTCATAAATTCAGATACCAACAAATGCACTTTTATATATATAACAGTGCATTTGTTGGTATCTGAATTTATTTATATTACATAACCAGTATGTTTTCACTGATACCCACACTTATTCTGCACCAATAAAAGCAGTGTTTGAAAGTGAGATGCTTGTCATTAATTTGTGATTTCTACAGATAAAGGCAAACTGTCTTATACTCTATATAACTGCCTACATTCAGGGTTAAAATGGCAGTTTTTAGTGCCTGAACATTCTATACGTAATTGTAACAGTATGGGCTAGATGATTTTAAAAGAAAGGAGTCCAGTAAGTACTGAATTGTAAATAATTCCCTGAAAGTAGTACATTTTGTAGGGAACTACAATAACGCTGTATATATGAGTGCTTGTGACGACCTGAACACCTGTCAGCTAGTCAAAAAATTGCAAGTTACTTATATAATCATTAACGTGTTTAGAAGAAACCGCCACTGACAGCTCTCCATAGCCAGGTAGACCTAATCCATACCTTTACCCTTATTTATTTATTTATTTATTTATTTATTTATTTATTATTTCAATATTAGGCTATACTGACCCGACAAGGCTTTGGTCTCCCAAGGGTTTCCATTCAGGTTGTGCAAGTGCAAGAAATAAGTAATATATTCTATTACCAACAGCAAAACTCGAATGTTTTCAGAAAAGTGAGTAGTGTGCTGTCGTAAAGATTTCCAACTGACGTGTAGACTCGAACGTCAGATGAAGGCAGATGAAGGAAAGGCTCATTTTGGAACAACGTTAGTAAGATACTCACACACGCGCACTCTTTTCACGCTCTGGATGGAATCCTGACGTTTAAAAACGACCATAATATTACTATTTTATGTATATAACGGATTGAACTCAACACTTTATGTGAAATTATTATTATCATCATCATCATCTTCTTCTTCTTCCATGGATTAGGTCGTTTGACCTGTTCCGGCATCGACGCGTTGCCATCGTTTTCTGGGACGTCCACGATCTCTTCTTCCTCGGGGTGTGTAGTTGAGGGCATGTTTCGGAAGTTTGGTGTCGTCCATTCGTCTAAGATGGTTAATCCAGTTTTGTTTGTATTTGGATCTCACGTCTTGTATTCCAGAGATCTCCAGGTCTTTCCTTAGGAATATTTCCTGGGGGGTAAATGCGGCCGGTGCGTATGGTTGACAACCTGCCACATTCATGTGCCGATTGTCCAGAAATCTGGGAGCCTCGACCTCCTGGAACCCTGTGGGCCTGTCCAGGCCTCTAATGGGACTGCTTTACCCTTTACCCAGGTCTTTTCTTATGACTTCACTTCTTATTTTGTCTAGTCTTGTGCATCCTTTGGCACTTCTCAGAAAGTGCATTTCTGCTGCTTCTAGGCGATTTACGTCTTGTTTCGTGGTTGATATATATACATATATATATAGATAGATAGATATATCATTACAGTAGTCGGTCTAGTGACTAGGCTACGTGTTGGAAAATCCGAGATTCGAACCCCTGTAAGGGAAAAAGATTTTCCATTTTTTTAACATGTCCAGGCCCGCTCTGGGGCCGACCCAGCCTCTTATTAAAAACATACCTTGGTTGTGTGAGGGGAATAAAGCGGCCGGGGTGTGAAGTTCACTATTCAACTCCATCTAGTGCAGTGGTTAATGTGTGGAGCTATAGGCCTACCTCTACTCCCCCTACACGCCTTCATGGCATTGACAGGGAAAATTTTACCTTTACCTTTCGCAGTCAGAAGCTTTGAGTGACAATCACATGTTTATACATCCTTTTATATGGTCGGCAATGCATAATGATCCATAGTAATCAATACTGCACCGCACCAACACAAATTTAGGTCAGTGAAGAATACAAGCACGGCTAATGAGTTATTAAGTTCGCTGCGTACAATTCCGAGTGTGTGTGTGTGTGTATACACACACACACACACACACACACACACACACACACACACATATTTATTTGACAGTCATATATGTTAAAGAAGATTACATAGCGGAGTATCAGAAACGGATCCTTGCAGGGAACCCGTCATTTGCAAATTCTTTTCAAGCACATTGGATGAATAGTGTTAAATTAAATGTGGAGACCATTATGAATGGTGGACAGTTAACCTTTTAAAGCCTAGCGGTAACTTTACATACGACCAGGTTTAACATTAAAAAATTCTACGTGGTGCCCACATTGCGTTTATGTGTTTTATATGGATCTCAGAACTAACAGCAATTACTTTCCTATACAGCATTAACTGACCGGTTTTTGCAACCGAGACGGAGAGAGTTTACTGCGCGGTACGAACTAGCTCCTCATATATAAAACACATATGCTTCGTCTTTAAAGGGTTAATGTCCTGTCCTGTTCCTAATTCTCTCTTTTGCAAGCACGGGTTGTGCTGTCGGTAGACGTCAGGCCAAAGGTCACAGTTGCTGAGCCTCTTGCATTCGACGTACTTCTGTCGGTCAAAATTAACTTTCTTCCCCCGTTTGTAGCGGCTTAAATTTTATCCTGAAAGGAGTGTCAATATGGATCAGAGATATGCTGTTTCTTCATTGCATGTGGAATATAAATCATGCAAGATACAACTGTCAAGCCTTATTATGTGTTGTCGGCATGTGTTTTACTATGCATTAAATTCTATATATATGCATATAAGTATTCATATACCGATAGAGTTCCACCCTCACTTAGCAATTAAAATATGTAAAGAGAAACGCCCTATTATACGATATTTCTATTTACTCCCACTGTCGAAAACCAAACAATTTGTGGGCCAAATCTGATACGCAGCTTGGCATTTTGGGCCTCAACGACTAGGAATGTGCTCAAGAGTGATAAAAAATTATCCTAACTAGCCATTCGTAATGCCCTTTCCTCCCCCATCAGTTTTCTCCACTTGATTGCAGAGTGTGCCGCAGCCCTCGACTAGACAAGAGAGATAAATGTCCTCAATAAGACGCCAGAAAGACTTCCACCAAGACATTCTGGAGACACCTGTAACGGTGGCTCTGCGTTCAGCATTTTGCTGACTATTGCACACCACCCACTTCCCTAGAGACAGGTTATGGTGTCAACAAAGTTGTCAGAAAGCGAGTAGCTTACAGACAGGTTATGGTGTCAACAAAGCTATCAGAAAGCGAGTAGCTTACAGACAGGTTATGATGTCAGGAAAGTTGTCAGAAAGCGAGTAGCTTACAGACAGGTTATGGTGTCAGGAAAGTTGTCAGAAAGCGAGTAGCCTAGAGACAGGTTATGGTGTCAAGAAAGTTGTCAGAAAGCGAGTAGCTTACAGACAGGTTATGGTGTCAGGAAAGTTGTCAGAAAGCGAGTAGCTTACAGACAGGTTATGGTGTCAGGAAAGTAGTCAGAAAGCGAGTAGCTTACAGACAGGTTACGGTGTCAGGAAAGTTTTCAGAAAGCGAGTAGCCTACACACAGGTTACCGTGTCAGGAAAGTTGTCAGAAAGCGAGTAGGTTACAGACAGGTTATGGTGTCAGGAAAGTTGTCAGAAAGCTAGTAGCCTACAGACAGGTTATGGTGTCAAGAAAGTTGTCAGAAAGCGACTAGCTTACAGACAGGTTATGGTGTCAGGAAAGTTGTCAGAAAGCGAGTAGCTTACAGACAGGTTATGGTGTCAGGAAAGTTGTCAGAAAGCGAGTAGCCTACAGACAGGTTACCGTGTCAGGAAAGTTGTCAGAAAGCTAGTAGCCTACAGACAGGTTATGGTGTCAAGAAAGTTGTCAGAAAGCG
>BLKM01005552.1:103329-151237 GCA_013340265.1 Coptotermes formosanus | reverse complement strand
TGTTGTTGTTGTTGTTGTTGTTGTTGTTGTTGTTGTTGTTGTTGTTGCAATCAATTAATATTAACGTTTATTTACGGAGAAAAAACATGAAAATAAACATTCTTACAATGATTTACATCAGACCAATTCCATACAGTTTGTAACATTCCATAAAAAAAATTCGAAAATAAATACGCGTAAAAATAATTTACAAATTTAGGCAAATGTCCACAAGGCTTAACATAGCCAAATGTTTGCTTTCTTATCCTTCATATTCCCTTTTAATATTTTCAATAAGAAACGAGGCAGTCACGTTGCAATCAGACAGACATAACAAGGCTAATATTCGTTTATCGCCGCAGCTTAGCATAGTGAAACTTGCGCAGTCCCGTATCAGTATTCTGCATTTCTTAAAGGTTTATGACCCACTCTTTATTTGTACTTAGACAACTGTTTCTTCAGCCTCATCTCGTGCCTCACATAAAGTCAGTACCTCAAGATGTTGTGCTTAGAAATGCTTCCACTGCCTCGGTATTACCTCACGACACACCGCCACAGCAAATTATAAGCACTAAAAACGAGAAGATATTCTTGTAATTTCTGTAAACGTTTTGTCCATTTTAATAAAAACCGTAATATGATGACAGAATTTAGGAAATATTCTAAATGGAATATTTCTCGAATTCGGTTCTGCGGGGGCAGCAGTGTTTAAATTGGGCAGAAGAAAAAACACAATTGGGCTAACCCTCGCTTTCCCAACTGCTTCCGAACTTATTTACAAGAGGCTTAAATCATGCAGCAGACATTGTTTTGATTAGGATTAAAACGTTAGTGATTCGTGTAATTTTAAAACACTTCATGACGATCTGCTTCTACCATTGCTTTTAACAAAATGTAGCAGAACACGAGTAATATAAGGCTGCAAGTTCCTTTCTCATGTAAGTGTTAATGGAAATTACATTACAAACATCTGAAGATGCCAGCAAGTTAACAGACACAGGTATAGTTTAGTTCACGTCTGGTGTTTATCTAATATGGCAGCTAGGGTGCACAAAATGCTGTAATTTTCTAGTAGGCCTATTTGAGACGTGTCAGAAAGCATAATTTTTTATGCACTTCGTGTGTTTTTGTTTTAGGGTGATTCTGGCGGTCCTGTAGTTGCACTTGGTCGCAGACTTGTTGGCATTGTCTCTTGGGGACGCAAACCATGCGGCAGTGCTTTATCCCCAGACGTTTTCACCAAGGTGTCTGCTCTGAGTGACTGGATACAATTCTATTGTACTTACCAACCAACGCCAATGAAATTGGTTGTACGCCCTGCAGTTCCTTAAGGGGAAAATTTACCTTTGCTGTCTGTAAATGTAAAAGAAGGCAAATAAAAGCAAGTCATGTGCACAAAGCACTCAGAAGTTTCAACCTACAATCCTTGGACCTTGCTGACTCAAACGTTTGTGTGTTACTGTGTAAACATGTAAGCTATACAACACCCACCTCTTATAAATCCGTACAAAGTGACCACTGAATCCAATACTGGGGAAGAATAGTAAAGTAAAGTAAAGTAAAGTAAAGTAAAGTGTAAGGAGTGGGTCCCCCGTATCAGCGACCAACAGGAACACTCCCAGGCTGCTCATCTTCCGATCCAGCCCAATGTGAGAATTCTGCCGCACAAAGTTTAGGAAAGTAAACATTTAGAACACAGCGGCCTGTGCTACGTATAACTCGGATAATGTACAGTTCAGTACGGACTGCTAGGCATGGTATGAAAAAAGCGAAGTCCAGTCCAGCTACCTTCGCTGAACACACGGAAAGGCGCACATTTCCGTCTGCCGTCGGCAGCTTACATTGAGATCAGCACACAATCAGAAAATTATTCCAATTATTTTTTAGGTAAAGATTGCTCATAAGAGAAAGGCCTTAAAGTTCTGAGAGAGAAGAAATGGGAGAGATAAAAATACATGCATCCATCGCTTCTAGCGGCTTCGTACTTCGCGGTTACACAAACCCGCGCTGTCCCCCAAAGAATAAAATTGCATCACTCGCACTGTTCAATGGAGAGGACTCTGAAAGCTGTTCGACAGCTCGAGCAGGACTTCGTGCCATAACGCATGGTGTTCAAGGAGCTGAAGGGAGCAAAGCAGCAGCTCCAATCACAATGTTTCTGCAAATAAAATAAAAGCACATAAAAATTATTGTGGGGCGGCGAATTATTCACGGATGTCCATTTTTGTGGAGTAACTTGGAACACACTCCCCACAAAAGCGAGGCACGAATACAGTAACACTTTACTCAGACCATTTAGGACTATTGGTTCTGATGATAGGAAGTAAATGTTATGAAACAGAAGTTAGATAAATGGCAATGACTACGTGTAATGTGGGTTGCAGCGTAACTGGGATACAGAGGCTGCAGTGTTTCAATGAAACGTCTGTCCCTCCGCTGTCCCCTCAGTGTACAGGAGGCTGTAAAGTTGGAGGGTAACAACGGATGTACAGTGCGTGGGACGGACGGGAATTCTTATAAATGTGATATTTGCTGTGCTCACGGGAAAGCAATTTGTACCTGCAGACATAAAGACATGTTCTCGTCTCCACACACCTCCAGTCCGGACCCGGGGCCCACCCAGGCTTTTCGCAGGGGTAAAGCGCCCGGACGTGGCTTTGATCAAACACCTTGATATAGCGTCGAGGTTGAGAATGAGTAGAGCTATACTTCTACTCCCCCTCTGCGCCAGCATGGCGTGTTACGGTAAGGCATTTACCCTTACATGCAAGTGCAGTCTTTAATTTCTTAAACTAAATTTAGAGGTTGCGGTTCTGATTGAGGTTTTGAGTCGTAGGTCTGCATAACTTACAGTGTTGTTGGGGGTTTAGAATGCAGAAGGACCAGTGAATACAACAGAGATAACTGTAGAACGGATTGGACAGCACAGATATTACGTGTGAAGGAAGGGACAACTATGAGGGTCTCCCTTCCGTCTTCCGTACGTCACGACGTAACCTGCCCGACAGCGACTGATGCATGTAGCTCACACAGAGATTCTACAAGTATACAGCGGGCAAAGAATATTTCTGCAGTGCCAAAATGCAAATGCAAAATTGCGGAGTCTTTGATGATATGTTTGGTACCGTCAGACAGTGAACGTCTACACAGCAGACATTACACCCAGATGTATTTACTGCCGTTATATGATTACCGAGATATAACTAATCCGAGCAACACCAAGGGTTTTTTTCTGAGGAAACGTATCGTACGTGTTTGATACACCGACCCTATCTTAAGTGGGTCCCTGTCATCATAGCATGGAGCGTCCCCAGGGTGCGGATGGAACGGTGTGCAGATAAGGAAGGTAGCTGCGAATAAATTGAATAAGAGGTATCGGACAGCCAAAAAAGGGACGGTCCTCCAGCGTGAGTCTTAGGCTAGGTGCTAACAACTCATCATCGTAAAAACCTACGATGTTATGAAACATTTCGCACGGCCTCGGACTTGGACTCTTACTTTAGTGCGATATAAGCAGAGGAAAAGCGACAAGAAGTTTGAGATTGTGTTCGCTGAGGATAGGGACAGGTGGCGGGCTCTTATGAATATGGTAATGAACGTTCGGGTTCCATAAAATGCGGGGAATTTCTTGACTAGCTGAGAAACTGTTAGCTTCTCAAGAAGGACTCTGCCCCATAGAGTTAGTTAAGTTGGTTTGCTGATTTCTTTGTATTGAATTCAGCGATTCCTGTAATTAGGTACATGTAAATCTTTATGCTAGTGCAAAAGTAGAGCGAAGCATGTTACACAAATGTACCAATTTCAATTTAATCTACAGGATAGCACTAAACGTCCCTCCTGAACGGTCTGAAAAGGTAATGGTGCTGTTTGTCTGCTGATCCCATTGTGCGGGATAAACCGAAACGTTCTCACATTTTCAGGAAAGTTGCCCACAAAAATTAACCGTGAATACGTGAATGAATGAATGAATGAACGAATGAATGCATGCATGAATAAATAAATAAATAAATAAATAATCAGCTGTCACGCTATTGGTCAACTTGACCCTGAGTGTAAACACACTGTCCTGAATGCTTCAGACAAGACAATGCACCGGTTATCTTATCTTCAGGCGTTCATCTTCTAAACTCCGATCTGAGAAATTAACATAGCTTTCCTTCCTTCGTAAATCATTCATCTCACATAATTTAAGACAATATTTCAAGGTCTAAATCAATTAACCTAAAATTAGTAACGAGACTAAATATGAACGGCAATTCTGTAATTAGGCTACGGACTGAAGAATCTGGGGTTTGATTCCCGGCAGGTGCAAGATATTTTTCCCTTCTCCGAAAGCTCCAGACCGGCCCTGTGGCCCATACGTTCTCGTGATTAGTGGCTACCTTGTGGTCTTCTCCCAGGGGACACTGGCACGGACGTGAAGCTGAACATTAACCTCTATCTAGTGCCGAGGTTGTGAAGGTGTGTGGAGCTATACCTCCACCACCCACCCAAATGCCTTCATGGTGCCACATTTTATGAAGAACACACGACAAGTGTTATCTGAGGTTATCAGAGCGGTTACTATGGAGAAAAGTGTTTTAGTTAAAAATGAGGTCGGTGTTTCTTAACTTGTTAGTATAAGCAATGGGCAACTAAGACCAGCAATACGCAGTCATCAGTGGAGAATATCGGAGAATAGACTCAGTAACTGAGAAAATTACTGGACAGAAGAGGAAGGACTGTAATGGTAGAATTATAGCAGCAATAGTAGAAAGAGTGGTATTAGTAATATTTGTAATAATAGTACTACTACTACTACTACTACTACTACTACTACTACTACTACTACTACTACTACTAGCAGCAACAGCAACAACATTATTGCATTTCCATGAGTGGCGCAATGCCAGTCTACACTGATCGAATTGGGTACGTAATTAAGGGCTGTGTGACCCGCAAGAGCCCGGTGTTACACGGACGTGGGCTGAAGTAAGGAACGTGTCACGGCTTGGTAAATACATACATGTCTAGTAAAATGCATGACTGTTGGTTACGTTTTAAAGTTTATTTTTGAATCCCCACATTCTAAGTGTTTGGTAATGGACAGAAAGGACTTACGTGAATTGTCTACATGTTGATTTTGTTGGAAACCAGGTGTGACACGTGAGTATCGGGCGCGTGTCTCTGAACGTTTAGAAGAAATGTAATTCATGAAGATTTAAAACTTCTGAGATATTGTGCCTTTCGATTGGGAAATATTCAGCTACGTAAGTGGAGCTTTGCCTGATAAAACTGTATCTTAGTTATGCCCCTGCTTATTGTATCACGCTGTCTAAGAAACATCCGATGCTGTGGCGTGCACCGACAGCGTGATTTTATTGTGTCATTCGAACGTGCAGTGCTATCAGATAGAATTAATGGAAGACCATTTGTGCAAATCATAAATAGTTGGGCGCTATGTACTTAATCTTGGATTCTAAAGGGCTTTATACTTGCCAAAAACGTCTCAAATTTTGTTGTGGGCCCGTCATGGGAAATTCAAAGTTCGAAATTTACATGAAGTCTATAAACTTGACCTCACGTATTCCTGCGTTTACAGCATGAAAGAAAATCATCTGATGGAATAAAGTCATATTCCTTTAATCATTTCAAATTATGCGAGAATATCTACACAGAAGATAACTGGCACCGTTAGCCCAGCATATAATCTTCCTTGTTCTTAGGTATTTCAAGGGGTTTATTCCTTACACCTTACACATCCGTTTTTATGGACACCATGTTTACCACAAACCCACAGCATCACTTTTCTTGAATGAAGTGTGTAACAATATGCTGATAAATGACATCTATGATAAAAGACGAAAGATATTACAACACACTTCAATATGAAGTGTAGCTTTTTAAGACGCAATAAGATATGACACCGTGTATATAAACACTGCCAGTGGCCCACTGTGACCAACAGTACAGTTAGCACCATTCATGCATATCCTGGTACTGCTTTCAGCTCTGGTTGCCTGTGCAACAGGTAAGTGAGTAGTACAATACTAAACATTTGCAGGGTACAATAAAATACTCTCTGGCTAGCGGCCGCCTCATGTGTTTGAATGGCGAATCTACCAATATGTTTCGAGGAAAATCTCTGTCCTCCTCACCAGGGAATTGAATAACTCCGAAAAAATCTCATTTCTGAACTAAAATAGCCTAACTAATTACACAGTCAATTGATCAAGAAATTCACTGCATTTTATGGAAGGAGAACCTTAATTACCGTGCCCCCAACAGCCCGTCACTTTTTTCCTATCCGATGCCACACGAATTCAGTTCACACCCACGGCTTCTTTCCCCAAAAGTGTTCCACTGCAGGTCAGGTTAAGCTTGTGGTCACATTAGGTGTTTGTTAGTCCATTTATATGGCACAAAATAATAAGTTACATGGTTATGCGTAAAACAAAATATATGAGGAGATTGTTCCAAAATTTTCACTTTAAAGCTTGCGAATCATTACATTCGACAATAAAGAAGTGTTTGTATCACCGTTACATACCGTTGGTCTTGTCGCGGAAAACCCCAAGCCTTGCCTCCCCAGTCACCATATCTCACTCACTTTAATTTCTTCTTCTGCGGACACATAAATTAATTTTTTGCCAAAGTAAACTACAGAGAAGAGAAGATTTACTGCGAAGAATAGTGCAGGCTGCTGCCCGCTTATTCACACAATTCACAGTGCATATGAAGGGCAACAAATTTTGTTGTAAAATAAAAATATCTTGTTTAAATAAGGTTCTTATTGTAATGTAAAGTAAAACTAAGAAGTCTAACCAACAGGATAAAACAGGCAGGCGGCTGTTAAGCAGATGAAACTGCTGTATTCAGCCTTCTATTCTTCTGTACCTCTAACGTTCAGCAATTTCTCCCTAATGGATAAAAATCAGACACATGCTGGTACAATATTTTCACCAAAATAAACCAATTAATTTTCTTTTGATATTCTGTAAATTCTTTAATGGACATTCTGTATATTTGCGATCAATGCTGTAAAGAGCGAAATTTAAAAGAAATGAAATCGTCCAAAAAACACAGGCCCATGCACAACCCTTATTTCAGTTTCAGGTGTCACTGCAAGATCACGGGGTTCACAAGTGTGGTGCTTCCGTTATCAGCTGAACTTGGGTGCTGACATCTGCAGTCTGCCTGCACGGGTACGTTTGTATTGTCCAGGGTTTTATCGTCAGATCAAATGGTTAAATGAAGTGAACACTTGCTAACATTCAGTTCAGAGTGTTTCACACTTCCACTTCCCCAGATCCTAAATTTTAAAATTCTTAACTGCGTAGAGTTTGGTCTTTCATAAGAAGTTGACAGTCGACCAGTAAGTCAAAATTCTATCCATCTTTTGTTTGGTCTAAAGTCTCACTGCCCTCTTCACAAGATAACCACCGGTCCCTACCATCAGACGCATGATACACTTCAAGCCCACATATACAGTTCTTTCACTTCCATTTTAATATCATTATGTCAATTAATCCGTCTGCATGCGCTATTGACCCTTCAGGTATTGTGTTTCATTTTATATGGATTTCGCACTTCTAGGCATGTTACATGCCGCGCCCTTAGTGTCTTACTGTCTTTATCACTCTAATGTGTAACGAGCAAACGTAACGATGTTTGTCGTTATGTAAGTTTTTCCAGAACTTCGTTATTTCCACAATATTATTACCAAATATATTCCTCGGCCCTTTCTATTACTTACTGCTTTAAGGTGCGAGATGAATTTCACAGAAAAGGGAAGAAAATGTAACATTACAATTATATGCACATATATGTATATATATGTACGTAGATATACGAATTACAACACAATTTTTAACTTAGGTAATTTTAGCTTTACCAGAGAGAACTCTCTGTTAGGTATACCACTGCTTTTTGTATCACGTTTGCTAGGAGATATTCGAGGATGTGGCGTTATCTGCCCATCTCATTCTCCTTTATTTTTGGAGCAATAAACCATGTTGTTTTGCTGAATGTTTAACGACGCACTATCAAATGAATAACTCATACGTATCTATCTCACACCGTACACACTGGCTGTAAAAGAAAATGCAACGAATTTCCTGTCCAATATTTTCGTAAATTTATGAGATCAAATTCAGGGAGATTCCATTACAAACCCTAAAAGTTTTGTACCAAGTTTTACGTCACTTATTTTAAAACAGCCAGGTACTTCATACATAAGTCGGTGGTAGTGGTGGGGTTGTGGGTAATAGTAGCAGCAGCAGTAGTAGTAGTAGTAGTAGTAGTAGTAGTAGCAGTAGTAGCAGCAGCACCAGTAGTAGTAGTAGTAGTAGTAGTAGTAGTTTCTGTAGCTGTATGAGGGGTGCAATGAGGATGAAGACTGGCCGCAGTATTTACATATTTAACGAATCTGCAGTCAGCAAGAACTTGGTGTTACACTGGCGTGCGTTGCTGTAAAGAACGTGTTGTCTCGGCAAGTTAATTAATTAATTAATTAATTAATTAATTCCCCATTCTCGTTACGACAGGTCCATGGCCTCTTCCAACGCGAGTTCTCCACCGAGCGCAATCTAATGTTTCCTGTTTCAACTTCCATTTACCCTCTCGTTTCCTTAAAGTCATCCTGTAGCGGCTTACGTCTTCTTCATCCCCTTCCCGCCACTCCTATCCTTCCCTCTATCTTTCACGTAATATCGTCCTTTAGAAGGCAGTTCCTACGCAATTCAGCCTTTCTGCATTTTATTGCATGTAAGACATTCCTCTCCCCTTCACTCTGTGTAACCCCTCTTCATTTCTCACACGATCGGTCCATCCTTCTCCAGTACCACTATGCAGATATTTCCCGGTATTTCTGATCTACTTTCCAAACTGTTCAAGTTCCGATATCCCCACAAAACAGCCCGTAACTGACTGCTATGCCGGGCCAGAACAATACAGTCCGCACTGTCAGTATAAAAAAGCGTGTTGGGGAGGTGCTTAAGTGACAAGTCGAAATGACACAAAAAAACAGACAGTCCTTATGGTCCTAGTCTGTTTATAAGGAATCTGTAGGGAGCCCAAAACCCTCTTAGGCAACTCTCAGATTGCTTCATTACGACAGGTTGCTTTCGGCCATTACTGCCACCTGGCGCACATATCCGTAACTATAGCAGTCACTTGCTGCATGCGAACAGAATGATACTAAGTTTCAGCACTCAGCCTTTTGCAGTAAGCCTGTGTGTGTACACGCGGCATTACGGGATTGTAATACTTCGAAAGCGCAAGTTCAAAAGAGCACAAATCGAACTATTCCTTTCATGAATTATTCCCTTTAAGTGCTATATTATACATTTCAGCCTGTTTTAACACGCTTTAAATGTTCGATTAATATGAGCTGCGGATCGACACAAATTAAGCATCGCAAAATATTTTACAGCCCTCTTGTTCTTTAGTGTTTGATAGTAAAAATTATTTTGTTCCGGTTTCTTCATTGTATTCACTACAGTGAGGCCCTCAAATGAGCGCACTCCATCTGTTTTCTCAGTTCCCATGTAACCCATCACTCCATATGAAGGAAACACCATGGCCGAACCGTTACCATTTCCCTACCTGCAATACATCGCACAGCACAGCACAGCACATCCCACAGCTGTCCTAAAGCTGCTACCAAAACTTCAAGTTGATATTCACATTTCATGACAACTCGTGACTGCCACAGGGCGCACACAGAGACTCCTATCGTTACTGCACAGACAGAGCCAGTACGCAGTTCATTTTGGTATGCGGGGAATTCATTTGTGGTTAAGAGTAAATTGCATGGATAAACCATGAAATTGTGGGTGCTTGAAGAAACCCATATATTGTTGCAAGCACATTAAACACTTCTGAATTTAAATTGCACTTTCACTAGTGCCAGTCAGTCGTAACAATCATATTTGGTGCAGATCTGCTTACGATTTTATGAGCGTTAATGTGGTGGTGTTGTCCTGTCACTCAGAAATGTTCACATTTGGGCACTTCAAGACACAGAATGTATATATGTTGAAATCCACACACAATAATCAAATGTCTTCAAACAGCAAACTTAGCCAAATGTCACTGCATATGTTTGCTTTCAGGTTTCCTGTCTTTAGGTTTTAAACAGACAGAGAAATTATTTCTGTATTTCAGGTGTTTAGCAAAGCTTTATTCAACACACACCACAGCCCTATGCACAAAGTGGCTGCACGTTCACACACACTAATACATTTTCACTGTCACAAGGAACACAGAATTAGCACATTTTATGAGAGTTCTTCAAAGTTAGAGTGCCTGTTTCCTGCCCAATGTGCGTATCAAGCGTACACATATATAGCAGGACATATTTATGTACTAAATGAGCATAATGAAACCTTAAACGTTTAAACTCTGGTCTTGAACGTTAATGTAACCACACTTCCTAAATGTCTTTATCTCGTACCATGCAAAGTAACATTCCAATATCTAGACCACTTAACATCAGCATGAGTAATGACAGTGATTATGAAGGGCAATACATTAATTAGGCTAAGGCTGAACGATCCGGGGTTCGAACCCGGAAGGTACAACTTTTATTGCTTTTATCTAAAACATCCAGACCGCCCTGTGCCCCACCCAGCTTCCTGTTCAGTGCGCACAGTGTTGCCTGTCCCCAGGGTACACTGGCAGGGACGTCAGGCTGACCGTTCGCCTCCATATAGTGCTGAGGCTGTGAACGTGTGGAACTATACCTCCACTCTCTCTGTACGCCTTTATGGCGTGTAGAGGAAAGATGTACTTCAGTTCCATAGCCTTATGTAATATTCTGCACTGTAGCGAATAATGTATCAGTAATTGTTTAAGGTGACAAATTTTAAGAGCAACACAATAAAGGTGATCACTTAAGTTCTGACAGCAGTGGTTATGGAGAAAATTGACTTTGTTTAAACAGTGAGACAGGCACTTAGTTACGTTGTTAGTACAGTAATAGGAAAACAACACATGTAAAACACAGTCACTGCTGGAGATTCTCGGAGATTAGAATCAGTAAATAAGGAAATTACTGGACAGAAGATGAACAATGTAACGGAGTAGTAGTAGTAGTAGTAGTAGCAGTAGTAGTAGTAGTAGTAGTAGTAGTGTAGTTTTAAGACTGGGGCAATGAGAGTGCAGACTGAAGGAAGTAGCTACATATTTAAAGAATACGTGATACGCAAGAGCTTCGTGTTACACAGGCGTGGGTTGAAGTAAGGAACGTGTCACGGCTCGGTAAGTAAATACATGTCTAGTAAAGTACATGACTTTTGGTTACATTTCAGAGATTAATTTTGCATATTCATATGCAAAAAACTTGTGTATCTAAATATCTGATAAGGGATAGACAGAATTAAATTAATTTTCTACACCGTAATTTTATTGCAAACGCGGTGCATGCCGTGTGTTATGTAACTTGTGTGTCTCCTGATGGAAGAAATTTAATTCACGATGTACCAAAACTTCAGCGATAATATGCCTTTCCGCCTGGGAGATATTTACTTAGGTAATTTGAGCTTTACCACAGAGAACTGTCTGTTAGATATACCACTGCTTATTGTATCACGTTTGCTAGGAGACATTCGATTATGCGGCATTATCTGCCCAACTCACTCGCCTTTATTTTTTTAAAGCCATAAGTGATCTCGCGTTGAATGTTTAACCGTGCAGCATCAAATGAACAAGTCATATGTAACTCACACGTACACACTGGCTGTAAAAGAAGAGAAAATGTACTTTCTGTCGAAGGTTTCTATAATTTTACAAGACCATATTCAGGGAGACTTATTTAGAAAATGAGTACTAAGTTTGCTATCACTATCTTTAAAACAGCCAGCTGCTTCATACATAAGTTACAGAGGCGGTAATAATGGGTTCTGTTTGTCAATGCCTTTGTTCAAAGTCAAATGAAGATTTTCAGGACTTCCTTGTAAGGAAGTCAAGAAAAATAGAGCACTTTACAATACAGAAATAAATCACATATAGTGACTTTATTTGATTATTTGACCCTGACATAAATACACTGTCTTAATATTCCAGATAAGAAAATGTGCTGGTTTTCCTGCTTTCTTAAATCTCTCTTTAAACTGTAATAAGAAAAATTAACATGCTCAAAATTTCCTTCGCTTCCAAATTTTCTGTCGTTTCATTCATTGACATTTCACGGCCAAGGTTATTTAACCTGAAGTGAGACATGGCAATGATAATGATGGTGATTTGGGTATTGGCCTATGTTAAATCCCCATCTAAATATTTGCTCAAACTGTTCGGAGAAAGCAAGAATTTCCTCCTTTACATTGAAAGTCTTGTTACCGAGACGCGAACTGTGGACCCCCTGCGTAGACAGCAGAAGGGCTGACAGCCACACCGCAATGTTCAGATCACGACCGTGCCGTGACCGTGCAGCAACAAACTGAAACGTACTCATCCAATATTTGACAAAAGTTACACGAGTAGTTACGAAGTTGTGAATTATAACCAAAGAATATTATCAACAAATATGACGACCTGTAAGTAGCAGTTTCATTACTATGTGGGCCGGCAGAGCGCCGTGTGTGTAATCAATAGGCCACGGCCTGCACAAGCTACGACTTGTGTTTCCATTTTCAACACAAATAAGAAATTTTTTCCTCTCCAAACTGACCAGACCAGCCCTGCGGTACATACAGTCACTCATTCAGTGGATGCCCGGGGGCTGCCTGTTGGGGTGCAAAGCGGCGGCAGCGTGAAGCTGCCTACATACCTCCATCTACTGAAAACGTTAAAATGAGAAGTGCTGTACCTGCAGCACCCCATATGCCTTCCCAACGTGTACAGTGGCACAGTTACTGTGCTGCCATTACCGCTGTAACGTTCCTATCTGTAGCAAATAGCGTGTCGGTAATTACTGGAGCACACGGAAATTACGAAAATCACATTACAGAGTATAGCAGATTTTATCATGCTGGGGACTATGGAGATAACTGATCGTACTTAAAGAGTCAGTCGTCAGTTAGGTGTTAATAGTGTGAAAACAAAGTCAGTACAGAGCAGACTTCTTTGGAGGCTACCAAAATATGAAATGAGAAAGTATGAAAATTGTTGGAGAATAAGAAACATTGTAATGGTATATTAAGAGTAGTATTGTGGGCAGAAAATGAGAATACGCCGATACTGGTGGCCGCGCGGTCTAAGACGTGGGTCTGCGGCCGTTCGTTTCCTGGGATTGCGGGTTCGAAACCCGCTGGAGGCAAGGATGTCTGTCGTACGTGTTGGGTGTTGTCAGGTAGAGGTCTCTGCGACGGGATGATCACTCGTCCAGAGGAGTCCTACCAAGTGTGGTGTGTCTGAGTGTGATTGTGAAGCCTCGATAAACAGGAGGCCCTGGCCTACTAGGGGCTGTTGCGCCATTAAAAGAAACGAGAACAGGCCGACGTATTCGTAAATAGGCTCAAAAAAAGCAATCTCACCATCGCACTGTGCTGCTGCTCTACAGCACGGATTTAGGGAAGTTCAGAATCATGACCATTTAACAGCCTAGGCTGGTCGGTCTGTTAAAATATTTGATGGGATATTTTCGTTTCAAAAATATTTCCTTACATTGCTTGCATAAAGTTGTGCGGTGATGTCCCCACATTCCCTTATGTTCTGAAGTATGCAATCTGTAATGGAAGGCCCACAAAATCTAAACACAGAATACGTGGAAGGGCTGATGGGGAATCTCAGGACCTGACGATCGATGAGTGCAAAGAATTAAGTAAATAAAAAGGCAAGTAAATTTACCATAATACGCATCAAAATTACAGAACTCAAATACGCTCGGTTTTCCGTCGTAAAACACACCCGCGCGTATATATTGTAAACGCGCGCGCGCACACACACACACACACACACACACACACACGCACACACACAAATGACATGGTCCTACTGCAACGCAGCGTCATACCCGAGAAATATAGGCAGGCTTCGAAGTCTCTATAAACGCTCTTGTGAATGCAGTAACGCAACTATTGCTTCCATAAACCGCGGGGAATTTCTTGACTAGGTCGGAAACTGTTAGCTTCTCTGGAAGGACTCTGCTCTTTAGGATTAGTTTATTTGATACACCGACTTCTATGTATTGAACTCAGTGATCCCTGTAATTAGATACATGTAAATCTTTAAGCTTGTGCAAAAGTAGAGCGAAGTATTTTACACAAGCGTATCAACTGGCACTCAATCTACAGAACAGCACTGAACGCCCCTCCGGAACTGTCTGAAAAGTTAATGGTACTGTGGGTCTGCTGATCTCTTTGTGCGGGATAAAAGAAAGCTTTGTTACACTTTCCTGCATAAGATGCACACAAATATTAACCGGGTGTCAATACATAAATAAATAACCTGCAATTACGCTATTTGCCCACTTGACCCCGATTTAATCACACTACAAACAAGGATACGCACTGACCATCTTATCTCACAGATTAAACACTTAAACTCTAGTCTTGAACATTAATGTAAAAACACTTCCTCAATGTCTTTATCTCGCACTGTTTAAGACAACATTTCAAACTGAAGGCCAATTGACCTAAAACGAGTTACGACAGTGATTATTAACGGCCATACAGTAACTAGGCTACCGGCTGAACGATCCGGGATTCGAACCCGGAAAGTACAAGTTTTATTGCTTTTCTCTAAAACATCCAGACCGGCCCTGTGGCCCACCCAGTTTCCTGTTCAGTGCGCACAGTGTTGCCTGTCCCCAGGGTTCACTGGCAGGGACGTCAGGCTGACCGTTCACCTCCATATAGTGCCGAGGGTGTGAAGGCGGGGAACTATGCCTCCACTCCCCTATATGCCTGCGTGGCGTGCAGAGGAAGAATGTACTTTACATCTGTAGCCTTTGTGATATTCTGCACTGTAGCGAATAATGTATCAGATATTGATAAAGGTGACACATTTTACACAGAATATAGCATTGGTGGCACCTGAGGTTCTCACAGCGGTGTCTATAGGCAGCTGTGGGTTTATTTAAACAGTGAGACAGGCACTTGGTTATATTGTTAGTACAGCAATAGGGAAACAAGGGCAGTAAAAGTGAGTCATTGTTGCAGAATGTCTGAGAATTGAATCAGTAGTTGAGAAAATTAGTGGAGGAAAGGAAAAGGATTGTAATGGTACAGAAGT
The DNA here is from genome assembly GCA_013340265.1 of Coptotermes formosanus. Taxonomy (NCBI): domain Eukaryota; kingdom Metazoa; phylum Arthropoda; class Insecta; order Blattodea; family Rhinotermitidae; genus Coptotermes; species Coptotermes formosanus. The sequence goes on along the minus strand of BLKM01005552.1, from coordinate 136,105 downwards.
AGAAGTAGCAGCAGTAGTAGTTGTAGCAGTAGTAGTAATGCTAGTAGTAGTGTGGTTGTGTGAGCGGCGCAATGAGAATGAAGGCTGATCGAAGTATTTAAATGCTTAAGGAATCTGCGGTCAGCAGCAGCTTGGTGTTACACAGGCGTGAGTTGATCTAAAGAAAGTGTCACGACTCAGTAACTTAATTAATTCCGTAGTCTGTCCTACGACAGGTCCATAACCGCGTCCATAATGAGTTCTCCATATAGTGAGGCGTAGTGCTCATTCTTTCAATTTCCAGTATCCTCCCGTTCCCTTAAGATCATCGAATAGCTGCTTACGTCTTCTTCGTCGTCTTCCCTTCCCTTTTTATCCTTCCCTCTATCTTTCATTTAATAACGTGTTTTAGATGGCAGTTCCAAAGCAAATGTGACCAATTCAGTTAGCTTTCCTTCGTTTAAATGTAAGAATGACATTCCTCTCCCCTTGACTCTGTGTAACCCCTCTTCATTTCTCACACGATCGGTCCATCCTTCTCCAGCACCACTTTTCAGATCTTTCCCGGTATTTCTGATCTGCTTTCCAAACAGTCCAAGTTTCAGCACCATACAAAGTTATGTCCCAAATGTAGCACTATAGCAGTTTCTTCCTTAAGTTTAAGTCCAATTTGCTGTTGGAAAGAGCCTTCGTCGTGTTGAATGCTGCTTTGCCACGGTATTCTTGGATTTAACTTTTCGTGTTCATCTTGCACCAACTGCTACCATGCTGCCCAAATATTTCCAATATTGCACGTCCTTCAGTTGTTTTTTATCTGTCATAATCTGTAATGAGGCTGTTCCATTTAGACTGTCATTACTCTGGTTTTCCCACATTCATTTCCTTTCCATCGCACCTTCCAATTTCAATTAGTCCTCCTTCCTTAACCAGCAGCACAAGGTCATCTGCGCTTTTCACAGTCCTATTTCGAAGTCTCCAAACACTTCAAGAATTTGCTTCGTAAAGCAGTCCCTGTATAATTCGAATTGCATCCGTGAAAAACAGCATCCTTGTCTAACTCCTATTCTGATCTTTACACACCTTGTCTCCCCTTGGTCCAGTCGCAGTTTAACACTGTGGTCCATGTGCAAACTATTGATGCATTGTATTTCGCGCCAGCCAGTAACAGTTTCCTTCAAGAACTGCATTAATATTTTCCAGTTTACACGGTCAGATGCCTTGTGCAAGTCTATAAAACAGATACATATCTAGTAAAATACACAATTTCTACTTACATTTTAAAGGTTAATTTTGTATATTAATATTGCAGAAACCAGTTTTTCTAAGTATTTGACCACGGACAGAAGGAATTTATGTTAATTTTATACGTCTTGATTTTACTGGAAACCAGGCGTAAGCTGCGAATACTACGTTTCTGCCTCTGCAGAAGAAATTTCATGAATAAAGATTCGTTACTTCTGGGGAACATTTACCGCGGTAACTGGAACTTGCCAGAGAAAACTGTCTCTTAGATGTGTCACTGCTTATTTTGTCACGTTTTCTATGCAATGTTCGGGGTTGTGGTCTGCGTATTCACTGAGGGTGTGATTTCATAGAAGCATTCAATGATGCAGTGTGTCTAATTGGATCAATGGAAGAGTTATTTGTGGAGCTCAGGGCTAAGGTGGGAACTATCTAATTACTGTTAAAATTTAACGGGCTTCATATTTGTCAATAACAAAGGTCTCAAAGTGTGGTGCGGCCAATCCCTGAGAATCTCAAAACTCACGAAAAAAATAAATTTTATAAACTTTTCACTTATTCCTGTGTTTACAGCATGAAAGGAAGTCACCTGATAGGATTAAGTTGGAGTCTTCTAATAACTTCAGATTCTGCGGAAACAGCTGCATGGAATATATCTGGCACCATTAATCCCGCACGCAGTGCACTCAGTCTATTTCGTAAACAAGTAAAGATCTCGTTCCATATAAATTAGATCTTAATTATTATCTAGCCTATACTTAGCACAACAAGGGGACAGTACGACGTGTTCTAATTTAAGATATAACTGTGTAAAAAACACTTAGAGATAATCATGATGAAATAGGGACACCTATTAAAAATTAAGCAATAACTTTGACAGTAACTTGCGATGTCAACAAGAATAGCATTTTTGTAGGACGCGATAAGATATGACACCGTGTATATAAACACTGCCAGTGGCTCATTGTGACCAACGGTACAGTTAGCATCAATCATGCATTTCCTGGTACTGCTTACAGCTCTGGTCGCCTGTGCAGCAGGTAAGTGCTACAGCCACAAATATGGTTGTAAATATTTACAGGGTAATTCGGACATACGACGTTCATATATATGTATATACAGTGACGAGAAATGTCCGAGTAAATACCAGATTTGGTAACACGGGGCCCGGTTTAGGCAGGTCAGCATAGTTAATTCATTGAACAGGCTACAGGCTTGATGATTCGAGGCTCGAAATAAGGCGGGTAAAAGTGGCTTTTCTGCCACAAGCACCCTGGGCCCCACAGAGAATCCGGGGGCCTCTTCTCATAGCTAAACTGCCTGGTCGCTTTTCTCTTATACCCGCCTGGCGTAGACAGGGACATCTGCAACCTTACCTTTACTAGGTAAACATATGGACGTTTATAACTAAGTCTTCGAAGGTCAGCTCTTCGTAAGAAATTAAGATTCGAACAGTATTTTCTTGATATTGTTGGCTGTAACAACAGAATTTTCCTTCATCCTGTTCATAACAGCCTATCCCGGATCAATATGCTTAACCGCAGTAATACAGTCCTCACAGTCAAAACAAAATGCGTTTTGGTGAAAAGGACATAAGAGAAGTCGAAAATAAAAGAAATAACAGTACTTATCTTCGAATCATGAATCTCTTTTAAACATATTCATATCATAGGATTTCGTGAAACATTTTTACGAGTTTTCCTTATTTTGTAATATTACCAGTGAAAGAAAGTCATTGTAGTAACACTGCAAGTGAAACTGAAATTTTATAAAACCAAAAGCAATAAAAGGGCATGTTTATGCTGTTCAGTTTATTTGTAAGGCATGTATACCCTCTGTACTGCGTACTGCATATATCTGTAAACATTTCAGGTGTACCACTCAACGCTACAACGCTTACACTAGATGATCGTATTGTGGGTGGGACTACAACAACAATTCAAAACCACCCTTTCCAGGTAAAGCTACTGAGATACTGTTCAATTGGATGATTCGTTTGACATTTTGAAACATAAACATACGCAGCCGTGTGTAAAATCATGTTATTCCTTAAAAGATTTAAGATTTATATCAAAATGCAGATTTCAAGAAATTTCTTATCTCAAACTTTAAAGAGGAGGATATAACGCAAATAACACCAATATATTAGCAGCCCGTTTTCGCCTCAATGCGAACAAATCGCGCCTCTCTTATATAATCAGTGTTTGGGTGAATCACTGTCCAACTATTCAACTAAAAAGAATAACAAACTTACTTATAACCGGGTTCCTCATTCAGTCAAGAAACTCCCCGCATTTTATGAAACGAGCGATATGAAGTACCGTGCTCACAACAACCCGCCTACTTATTCCTAACCTGAGCCCTGCAACTCTATGTACTCAATTCACTGTACGAACCAAATGCACATTATTAGTTACACATGTAACTAATGAAGCTGCGACATGTTCCGGTAGAGGCATACCATTTCAGGGAGCACCATGTGCCAGGTTTATAGCCAACTGCCAGCGATACGCTATTATTTACAAGGTTCCACAGTCTGTGGTAGGTTCCGTTGTTGTTATTTATGTATAACATTTACAAGTTTTACTCTTTTTAAAAACTCATGGTTAAAATGTTTCTTACATAAAAAATATCATCTATACAGAATAAAATTGTTGTTATAGCTGTGAGTGGAAACTTCTAATTTGTGGCATTATATGTTCAGGTCTATAGTGCATATCTCAATGCAAAACGGATCGAAACATTGCGCGTGTATGCTGTGTCATGAATCGGAACCAGCAGCGTATATTAAAACCACACGGTATTAAAAACAGTACAAATTATGCCGTTGATGCATAAACGATATCAACAACGGAGCCTGCTACAGACTGTGAAACCTTCGTTCATTTGCGAGTGCAGTTTAGGTTTGTTAGTGTTGTGCCCACAAAATTTAACCCGCTATATTTCAAAGGATTTAATACCTACGTCCAAATTGTGATTTTACCTGCAATCTGTTCAAGATATGTGGAGATTTACTCAGTTTTGACAGCATGTCCAGTCTCCCCACTAGCCACTAACTGATTTTTCGTGTTCTTTTGTAACATGTATGTCTTCATCAAATAAATTATTATCATAAGCATAAAACAGAACGACTTTCTCAAAAATGGCACAGATATATTTTACTGATTCACGAAAATCCATTATGAAATAAAAGGTTATTAAAAAAGTCTAAGTTTGGTGTTTGCATTAGCCAAACCGCAGTTCTCTTTCATATAACACTCCTATTTACTGGCAGCTGCACAATAAATTGCTGTACTACCATAGTTGCCTTCACGGAGAGCTACCCATTCTTTCAAAGCAGCTCAATTGCAGGCCAGCTTGTATTTGTCGCTGCACCAGGACTTCGTTAGTAAAATTGTTAGACGAAATAGTAAGTTACTTGGTTACAGGTAAACAAACTTATTCGAAAACATTTACATTAAAAGCATCCTGTCATTTCAGTCAAGTAAAGGAGCACTTACGAGTATATCACCTATATATATACACACACACACACACACATATATTTGGGTTTGTTGTGGAGAACCCCAAGCCTACCCCCCCCCCCCCCCATTCACTAGACCTCACTCACGTGAAGTAATTCTTGTCAACAGCGACTATAGAGAAGTGGTGAATTGCTGCGATGAATCATGAACCCGCTGTTCACTTATTGACACAGTTATCAGTGCAAAAGGAAGGCAACAAGTCTTGTTGTAAAACAGATATGTTTCCTAGAAGTAAATTCGTGATATTATATCAAACAAAATCTAACGTATGTGACTAACAGAATAAACCCGGTAAGGCGATGATAAAATAAACAAATGAAGGATTGTATTCAGTCTCCTAGTCTTCTCTAGATTGGACGTTCAGCAATTGCTCCACAAAGGGGAATAATCAGACCCATGCCCATGTAATATACTCACCAAATCAAACCAATTAATTAGAGTGTGAGATTCGTAGACTCTTTGGGGGACATTCTTGATATATGTAATCAAGGATGCAATGAGCGAAGTTTAAAATAAGTGCAATTGTTCAACAATCTTGTGTTCAATCACAACTCGGATTTGTGTTTCAGGTGTCACTGAACTATAACGGAAATCAATGGTGTGGTGCTTCCATCATCAGTCCAACTTGGGTGGTAACAGCAGCTCACTGCGTTAACGGGTGCGTTAGTACTTACTGACAAATTTGTCATGAGACGTTAAAACTCTAGCGCGTGTTAAGGGCTCTAGTTATGTAAAGCAGTTTGATATTCATGAGTCATAAACATTCGCTGTACAGAAGTAACTTGTAAGTGCATTGTGTTAAGTACATTATTTCAAATACGAGGAAACATTGTGTTTAGATACGAGTACACAAGCAGATCTAGTTAAATGCGGTGAATACTTGCTAATGTCCAGTTCAGAGAATTTCACATTTCCACCTCCCCCAAATCCTAAATATTAGAGTGCTTATTTGCATGGAGATTGTCCTTGCTTAAGAAGCCGACACTTGCCGAGATTCTATACCTGCTTCTTGGCACAGACTGTCATTGCTCTTTTCACAAATCAATTACAACTCCCTATCATCAGACGCATCATCAACTCTACACTCATATACGCATTCATTTCGCTCCGATTGTAGTAACTTCTGCCATTTTATCTCTCTGACCTCTGGTCCTGACCCTACAGGCATTGTGACCAATGTTTTGTACGGATTCCTTGCTGACCCTGTGTGCGCTACATGCAGTGCCCTTAGTGTCTTACTGTCTTTGTGACACTAATGTGTAGTGCGGACAGGTTACGATGTTTGTCATTAAGTAATTTTCTCCAGTCTTCCATTATTTCCGCTGTATTGCTGCCAAGTGTGTTCCTCAGCGCCTCCAGCTACCCAGTACTTAAATGTGGGAGATGAATTTCACGTAAAAGGGAAGCCAACATAACATTACAAGTGTACACACACATATGTATATGCATAATAAAATTGCATAGACTTTTAATGGCGTTTGTAACATTAGGTTTTATTAACACCACGCATAACAATTTTCAATATTTTGCTATATGTAGGAGGACTGCTAACAGTTTGACAATAAGAGCTGGCTCCACATACCTCACTTCTGGCGGAACTATTCACCAAGTGACAGGGGGCTATATACACGGCGGTTACAACACAGGCAACCAAGACTATGACGTCGCCGTTCTGCAGGTCGGTACTGATTTGAGTAAGCTAATAGACAGAGCAATGTTTATGCTGTACCTGCAGTGACAATCAGATTTACCTCTTCTCCGTTCTATGAAATATTGTTATCGTAATCTCTGTTTCATAATGCTATTGCGTATCACACACCCCGAGTGCAGGTATACAGATTTAAGTTCAAAATTATTGTCTAGTACGAACTTGTGCCGAATGTTAAAACATTAAGGTCCACAGATATAATGATTGAGGCAAAAATAACGTATTTTTCTATATGTTCTCTTTATGATTATTCGTTGAAGGTTTCAGAATTGAGCAATGTTGCTGTTACTACTGTAGAATTTACCGTTTAAAATTCAAAGGCGAAATTTTTTTCTTCTTATGCCTAGCTTGCTGTTTGTACAGAAACCCTTCCGCTTATCCACCTTACAGAATCACACTTTAGGGTCATATTTTATCTCAACTTGCACGCTGGGAAGTGAAAGACAGCTGGCTACAACAAGCAGCCTTTCTAGACAAGGACAGGATATCATGGGCTGCAGACGGGGCTGCAGGTTCAAACAAAGTGCAGGCAACTCTTAGATTGCTTCATTACGACAGGTTGCTTTCGGCCATTACTGCCACCTGGCGCACATATCCGTAACTNCGACCGCAAGTTTTCCTGTCTGTCGAAGCAACGTGAGCAGAACATGCACGTTACAGTACAGTTACACACACTGTAGATTTATTGTTACACAGACGTGACAGCCGGCTGTACGTTGACTGTGTTATACTCAGGTACAGTGCCCACACACTCACTGTACAGAAGAAGCATTCCCCACTTATGGTCTAGATATGATAACAAAAGCAATCCCACACCCAGAGGTACTCTGGCATCTACTGGTCGGTATGTAGCCTATAATACTCTTCACAGCACTTTCCCGCTCATCTGGCTGTTATTTTTCTATAGAAAATATAATGTGTTTTATTGTTTTTTCTATGTTAACTAAAAAGTTTCAGACCCACAAACATCAATATCTGCGCGGGGTGATTCTAATTAATATAATAAGCTTCTTGTTGTTTTGCAGGCTGGAGGTTCTTCCAGCAACACCCTACGTCAGGTGACTGTACAGACAGTAAGTGATGCCTCATGTAGCAATTCCTATCCTGGAAAGATCACCGACCGCATGATTTGTGCTGCAACTGCTTCTGGGGGCAAGGGACCGTGCAATGTAAGAGGTTCATGATGCTAATGAATAGGTGTTTGTGAAATTTCATATTTCGCTCATAAAAGAGGAATTTATCGTAACCCATAGAATTCGTCAGAGATACATGCATTACCAGACACTTGGGTTACAAGCAAACTTTTTGTCAAAATGCTGTATCCAAAAAACATTGCTTTTCCTTCCATTTTAGTAAAAATATTGGCTATTCTTTAATGGTCTGTGCAGTATCTGACAGGTTTTTTCTGTCTCCTGTAAAATTGTGCATCAGTCCGACAGGACTAATTTTTGTTTCTTGAGTGGTTTGATACAGAGAAACAAGAATTTATTTTACAATCACTGCAAAAGCTGTTTTACCAGTAATTTACAGCACAAATTCAATGCTATTTACTACTTCGACAAATTCTAAGATCAAAATGACTGCATGTTTCAAACATTATTTACGAACAGCTTAACAATAATCTCAGCGTGTATTGTCCTACTCTGCTGTCTTAACTACTGATAATTATATGTTGTTGTTGCTGTTTCAATCAATTAGGTTTCACGTTTACTTAAGGACACAAAAAAGTTGAAATAAACATTCGTACAATGATTTACATCACGCCAGTTCCATACAGTTTGTAACACTATACCAAAGCATTCGCAAAGTAAATATACGTAAAGGACAACTTAGAAAGTTATGCAATCTCCGCAAGGCATAAAAACGTCCAAACGTTCGCTTTCTTATCCTTCATATGCCCCGTGATTATTTTCAATAGGAACACAGGCAGTCACGTTGCAGTCAGACAAATATGACAAAGCTAATACTCGTTTGTCGCTGCAGCTTAGTGTACTGAGATTTACGCAGCACTCTATCATTATTCTTCACTCCATAATCGATTATGGCGGACTCATCATGTGTAGGTCGACAACTATTTCTTCAGCCTCATCTCGTGCCTCACATAAAGCCATTGCCTCAAACAGCTACGTTCAGACAAGCAATTTCTTGCCCCGGCCTTACCTCACGACAAACAGTCAAATCATAAGCACTAAAAAAAAAACAGACGTTAAATCAATGTACGAGGTTGTTCTTGTAACTCGTTTACTATTTTTGTTCATTTTAACCAAAATCGTAATGTGATAATAGAGTTTACTAAAAATTATAAATGTGAACTTTCACCAGAATCGGTCCTGCGGGGGCAGCGGTGTTTAAAGTAGGCAGAAGAAAGGACGTAATTGGGCTAATGTTGGCTTTTTGCAGCTGCTTTGGTAACTTATCGAAACGAGGCTTAACACATGTAGCCGACATTCGCTTTGATTACGATTTAAAAAGTTACAGATTCATTTAAATTCAAGGCAGTTGACGTCGTTTTACTTCAACAATTAATTTTTAACAATCTGTAGCAAAACACCGGTAATATCGGGCTTCAAGTTAAATAAGGTTTCTTACATAACTGTTAACGCAAATATACTAAGTACACCTACTTTGGCAGAAAGCGCCAATGTGTTAACAGACACAGATACAGTTTCGTTTAGTTCTGGTGTTTTTTAATAAGGCAGCGAAATTTCTCAATGTGCTCGAAACTTCTAGTAGGCCTCTTTGTGACGTGTCAAACATCACAAATTTGTATGCAGTTTACACCATGTTATTTTGTTTCAGGGTGATTCTGGCGGTCCTTTAGTTGCCAGTAGCAGACTTGTTGGTATTGTCTCTTGGGGACCCGAAAGATGTGGCCTTGCTGGTAGACCAGCAGTTTTCACCAAGGTCTCTGCCGTGCGCAGCTGGATAAGAACTTACACCGGTGTCTAGGAGATACTAATAAAATTCGTTGAAAGCTGTTAATGCGTTGAAGTGATATGTTGTCGTATGAAGTCTGTAAAGGTAAAAGAGGACCAATAAAATGTAAAGAACTCTCAGGATTTTGAAGCTATGGTCCTTGGTCCTTGTTCATTTAAACGTCCTTGAGTTATTCTGCAAGGTTGCACGGTGTACACTCCCTACTAGTTACAAATTCTGAACCAAATACCATTTCTCCCGAAGTTTGGGAAGAGCATTACTCAGTACGCATTTTAATTGTCATTAATTATAATTTGACACAAGGCAGCAACACTCCATGTTTAATGTAAAACTTCGGGTCACAAAATCTATAACTTGTTTATTGCTTTTGTCACCTTCCTTCCACAACGTTACTGTTCCCTGTACTTCAGTCAGCTATTTCCACACTGCCCTCCCTTTGTGATACAGTTTATGTTGAGCAGTTCGATTTCCAGAAAAAATTGTTCTGAGATTGCAAACAACAAATTCTATGGAGGTACAAGCCTTTAGATAACCTAACAGTCAGCCAGAAAATCATCGAGCTGCCCATCTATTATGCAACTTAAGGGTTTGTTACCTACGTCACAAAATTCCACCACAGGTACACAACAAAAACCAGACAAATCCAGCCCATAATCTCTTATCTTATGTTTTTAAGATTCACTGTCTGATATTATTTCTTGTATATTTGTGTCTTCCAAGTGACATACCTTTAAGTTTACCCTCAGATTTGTCATCTCTCCCACGTATGTTGCATTATCTACCCTTCTCATCCCCCTTTATTACTAAAGCCACAAGAAAAAGCATAAAGATTTCCCGTAACAAGTGACGAAAACTCAGAGTGGGGACGGAATGTTGGGCTTCATTGCTTACTTCGACATTTGGTACAACCAGGACGGCAGAGCTGTCAGCTCTCCGCGCCGGCCGCACCTTAGTGCCAAGGAAATAACCCTGGCACTCATTTCTGTTACAGGCTGAGTGGACAGCAGGACTACTGAATGCGGACAGAAGGAATAGGTGATTGGGAAGCCAAAAGTAACTTTTTTATGTTGAATCTTTAACTGTTTGCTGTCAAGTGAATGAATCATATATATCCGTGACTTCAGGCTTCGCCGCTATATCGCTGGGATCTGCGCTCCTCTGGGATATCACGCAGCGTTGAAAGCTAAATCTTTATCACTTACCGCCTACCAATTACCACTTACCAGTTACCGCTTACCACTTACCGCTTACCACTTACCGTTTACCGCTTACCACTTACCCCTCGACGCTGCATAATGACCCCAAAGAGCGCAGATCTCAAATCATACATAACTAACAACCTACACACGGACTGTAGAATAAACAACCATTTATTTTCCGTCCTACTTTTCTGTAAATTTTAAGATCATATTCAGGGAGATTCGTTTAGAAAACGTACAAGTCTTGTACCAAGTTTTTATCACTAAGTTTAAAAGAGTCAGCTGCTTCATACATTCATTACACGAGCTGCTCTCGAAGCAGAAGGAAAAAAGCAGGGTGTTGCCTTACTGATTTCTGTGTTTTAAATTCTATGATTCCTATAGTCCGTTAAACGTAAGTTGTGAAGTGTGCACATAAGTAGAGCGAAACATTTTACAGAAGGATGGAAAATTGTATTCTGTCTTCAGCAGGTCTCTACTTCCTGTGGGAAAGGTTCTCTAAATATTACAATGTTTTCTGTGTGAAGACCTCTTTGTTCGGAACAAAACGAAGAGTCTCCTTACTTTCTTATAAGCGTGCACAAAAATTAAATCCGTTTCAATGCATAAATAAATAATTTGTAGCCACTTTATTTGCTTAATAGGTCTCGACTTCATGTACCCCGACTAAATATTTCAGGTAGCGAAAGACACTCTTTATCTTATCTTCATTTAATTATCCCTTATCCTTTATGTTACTAATACCGTGTATATTCTTACAATTAATACATCAACCAACATATCCGCTTAATAAAATACAGTTCAAGACAAGTATAAAACTGCTACCTGTTTCGGCAGCGGGCTACCATCATCAGAAAGTTATTTAGAGCTAAGCAGTACAGGCCCAACAAGCTAATCTACGTATTTTGTCGCCCTTATTGGAATGATTTTTTTTTTCAGTGGCTCGACAGCCCAGTGGGCTGGGGCATCCTCATTTGCGAGGCTTCACAATCACACTCAGACACACGACACTCGATAGAACTCCCCTGGAAGAGTGATCAGCCCGTCGCAAGGACCCCTACTTGACAACACACAGCACTCACACGAGAAACACGTCCATGCCCTCAGCCGGTGTTTGAACCCAATATACTAGCAAGCGAACGGCCGCAGACTTACGACTTAGACCGCGCGACCAGTGGGATCTGCATTCGAATGATTAATATATTAAAACATTAAAATTCTAAAATAATCGAAGTTAATAAGCACAAAATTACAATGTTGTGATAATAAGAGTGGGCTTTGCGAGGTATAAGTTTCCAGTTGTTTACACTCTGTATGGTGCATGTATACAAACATGTGTCTCGGTATATTGCGATCCGAAGCGACCTCGTGCTGACGGAGAATGTGAAGTGCGTCGGATCGGGGGGTGTGGTCTCCCTTACACTTTCTGTCCCTCACGATGTATACAGTCCGGCATCAACTGATGCATGCAGCTCAGACACACATTCTACAAGCAGTCTTCCAAAAATATTTCTGCAGTACAAAAACGCAAATACAGTGCAAACGCTGCGTGATTTTCATGATATATTTGATAACGTCAGACGCTGAAAGTCTAAATGCGCTCAGACATATTTATTGCCGTTACTTGATTACTGAGCAATAAGACATGCGCGAAAGCGTGAAGGTTTTTTGTGTAAATATTTCTTACGTGTTATAATTCACTAATTCTGTGATAAGTGGGTCCTCAGTTTGCGGACGGAGGAACGGCTTCCAGATATAGAAGGCAGGCGCGAATGTATTCTATAAAAACCTGCGGGCAGCCGAAAACAGGTGATCCTCCAGGCTGGTTTTGGGCGAGGTGCCAACAAATCCTCGCCTTAAAAATTTACGATGTTACGAATCATTTCATAAGGCCTTGGACTTGGACTGATAATTTGGGCAGGTGGCGGGCTCTTGTGAATGCGGTGATGAACCTTCGGGATCTAGAAAGTGCGGGAAATTTTGTGACTAGCTGGGGACCCGTCAGCTTCTGAGGGGCGACACTGCTTTATAGCGTTAATTTGCTTGACATACTGAATTCTACGTACTGAACTCAGTGATTCCTGTAATTAGGTACATGTAAATCTTTAAGCTAGTGCAAAAGTAGAGCGAAACAATTTACTCAAGCATACCAACTGGCACTCAATCTACAGAACAGCACTAAACGCCCCTCCGGAACTGTCTGAAAAGGTAATGGTGCTGTTTGTCTGCTGATGCCGTTGTGCCGGATAAAAGGAAGCCTTATCACACTTTCTTGCATTAGATGTGCACATAAATTAACCAACTGTCAATACATAAATAAACAGTCTGCAGTCACGCTTTTGTCAACTTGACCCTGAATTTAAACACAACATCTTGAATATTTCAAATAATCACATGCACTGGTTTCCTTATCTTCACAGATTAATCGTTTAACCTCCGATCTGAGAAGTTAACACAGCCTTCTTTCCTTCATAAATGTCTTTATCTCACACACTTTAAGACAATATTTCAAGGTCTAAGTCAATTAACCTAAAATTAGTAACAAGAGTAAATATGAAGGGCAATTCTGTAATTAGGCTGCGGGCTGAATGAAGTGGGGTTCCAGTCCCGGGAGGTGCAAAATATTTTTCCCTTCTCCGAAAGCTCCAGACCGGCCCTGTGGCCCATACGGCCCCCTAATTAGTGGTTACCGTGCGGTCTTCTCCCAGGGGACACTGGCACGGACGTGAAGCTGAACATCCACCTACATATAGTGCCGAGGTTGTGAATGTGTGGATTTGTACCTCCACCACCCACACAAATGCCTTCATGGTGACATATTTTAAGAAGAACATAAGGCAAGTGTTATCGGAGGTTACCAGAGCGGTTACTATGGAGAAAAGTCTTTTATTTAAACAATGAGATAGGTGCGTATTTGACTTGCTAGTATAAGCAATAGGCAACTAAGTCCAGCATCAGTGGAGAATATGGGAGAATAGACTCAGCAACTGAGAAAACTACTGGACAGAAAAGGAAGGATTTAGTAGTAGTAGTAGTAGTAGTCGTAGTAGTAGTAGTAGTAGTAGTAGTAGTAGTTCTATGGGTGTCGCAATGACAATCTACACTGATAGAAATAGGAATACACTTAAGGAAAATGTGAACGGCAAGTGCATGGTGTTACATGGGAGTGGGCTGATGTAAAGAACGTATCACGACTCAGTAAGTAAACACGTATCTAGTAAAATGCATTACATCACATGACTTTTAGTTACATTTTAACGGTTAATTTTTGTATGGTCACACACTTAAGTACAAAATGAGCATAATAAAGGGTAAAAATATCAAGCTAATATACTGCAGTAAAGTACCTTATTTTTAAACAATGCCTGGAGTTTTTCAAAATTCGAAATACACAGGTCCTTAATTTATATTTCAGGTGAACCCTCCACTCACCTAAGGCAGCATTGTATAAAACATCGCCTTAGAAGCCACTGCGGTGTCTGTTGGAACCAATGATTCTCTCACTGGCTGGGGAGCCACAGTCGTGTGGCATTATATTAAGTACGGTGCAGGGTAACGATTCCAATTCTCTCAAAGCAACACACATCTGGTAATTTACACCAAGTAATGTGACACCTTTGGAACATAACAGATTAGCAATAAGATGTAAGAAATTTCTTACGCAGGACTAAAGATGTAAACTTCGGTGGTGGCAGTAAATAATTGCACTGAAGTATTTGTGCATTCCGTATCATTATATGGGAAAACTGGTCGAGTGCTTCAAAAGAGCCATGACAAATATATTTATTCCCTCTGCAGCTGAACGCACACAGCCACCAAACCAATCATTGTTGATCATATAACTATAACTTGCATTTGATGCATTGCTGTTAAATAACAGACGGATATAAGAAACAAACAAAACTCTTTGGATGCCTGAGGTTTTAGTGTTGTCATTAATCCGTAGGGGTCTCTTTAAAATACTGTATACTTTTGAATTTCCTCCCCATGTGGGTGTTTAACAGTTACTGCATGCATCATGAAGCTTCTCCTCTTTTAACACAAAGCCAAGATTACCACAGACACCTTATTTTCTCAAATAAAACTGTGTTAAATAGCAAAATGTATGTTAAATTCAGTCCGACTTTATAACGGAAGAAGAGAGTGTGCATGTCCGAGAACAGGCTGCAGGCAGTACTTGAAATTAAGGCATAGATTTTCTGGTTTCAGGGTGTTCGAGAATAGGGTTCTGAGGAAAATATTTGGGCTAAATAGGAGTAGTAGGCAGGGGACGGGAGATGATGGCTTAATGTGAAAATGCGTCATCTGTACCCCTAATGAAGTTTCATTCGGGTGACTGAATCAAGAGGAACGGGATGAGGGAGTTTTGTATTACGTGTGGCGGAAAGGACAGGAGTTACAGGGGTTTGATAGGGAAACCTGGGCTAAACAGACGACGAGGACGACCTAGACATTGATGGAAGGGTAATATTAAATTGGATCTTCATGAAGCAGAATGGGTTACGTGGCTCCGGGTATTAATGAATGACGGGCTTGGGTGTAAAAGCGGTGTGTAACCTTCGAGTGCCACGAAATGGGGGGGAGGAGGATTTCTGGTCTCCCTGGAGAACGAATGGCTTCTCAGTGTGGATTCTTCTCCATCTACTGAGCTACATAATTAACGGATTGGTAACATAAGACCACAGAAGAACACAGGAGAACTTCATGATTTGTCCCTTACAATGAGCGTTAATTTGGGTGATGGATAAGGAATACTAGCATGAACTGCCAGACGATGAACAGCACTGGTTGAAACCTGTCTGAGTGACACAAATAAAACACGGGTTTACCCTTATGTTGATGTGTACCTAGACGGTTAAACATACTCTGACTTTATTTAACTACAAATCACAATATTCTACACACTTCTGCATTTGAAGTCTCGTGTCTTCTGCAAAGATAAGCCCTGTGAACGTGTAAATAAACACTGACGTTTCGGAGTCTGAAAGCCTTCTTTCAGTACTGCACTGCGCTCTGTTCGCTGTACATTCCAGGTACTGTCACAGCCTGCACTGTTACACTGTTCTGAAGATATTCTGTTTACAGCATGTCTCTGCAAGTTACATTTCAACATCCATTTCCCTTCTAACAGTATGCATTCTATGCAGTCCTGTCCGATCGCAAGCTTTCCTGTCTGTCGAAGCAACGTGAGCACAACATGCACGTTACAGTACAGTTACACACACTGTAGATTTATTGTTACACAGACGTGACAGTCGGCTGTACGTTGACTGTGTTATACTCAGGTACAGTGCCCACACACTCACTGTACAGAAGAAGCATTCCCCACTTATGGTCTAGATATGATGACAAACGCAACCCACGCCCAGAGGTACTCTGGCATCTACTGGTCGGTATGTAGACTACAACACCCTTCACAGCACTTTCCCACTGATCTGGCTTTCTGGTTGCCAAACAAAATGCAGTCTGCTTTATTGTTCTGGTGATACTAGCAAAAAGACCCAGAGCCACACATCAAAACTGCCCGGTGTGACTTTACTTATTGTAGCAAATTTTACTGTTTTGCAGACGGGAGGTCCTTCCAGCAACAATCTACTTGAGGTGCATTTACAGATTTTAAGTGGCGCGTCATGTAACACTGCCCAGGGAAGAGGTATCACTACAAACATGATTTGTGGTGCAACCCCACTTGGGGGTCAGGGACCATGTAATTAGAGAGGTTTAGTATATTAAAAATAGGTGCAGGTGGTATTTCATACCTCGCTCATGAAACAGCAATTTGTCGTAACCCAAACAATTCGTCAAAATGAGATTCTCACATTAATAGACAGGTGGGTTAGAAACACACTTTCTGTCAAAATGTTGTATCCAAAGAAATTGCTTTCCCGCCTATTCGCGTAACATAAAATGCTAAGTGTTGGACTGTGCAGTATCCCCTAGAGAATGGCAGAAGATATTTTCGAGATTACAATCAGACACTCCACACTTGGTAGGACGCCTCTGGATGGGGGAACGGCCTGTCGCAGAACCCTCTATCTGAAAACAAGCAAATATTCACAACATCCATGCCTCCGGTGGTATTCGAACCCGCGACCTCCGCAAGCGCTCGCCCGAAGGCCCACGCCTCAGACCGCGCGGCCAGTGAGCTCGTTTCGGAATGTCTTATTTCTAAGCGAAAGTGCAGGCAGGCACTACAGTAAATATACGTCAATCAACAGAATCACGCAACTAGTGCAAAAATCTCTCCAAAGAGCAGCCTTCCCGCGATTGATTCATTGTCGTCAGTTCTCCAAAAAGTAAGAAAATAAATTAGAAAGGACCGTTACTCCACCAGGAGGACTCTCACCCTTTTTATTTTACATGTAATTCTTTAAGCTTCTATGCAATTAGTGCGAAATATTTTTCACACATTTGTTTTTCTTTCTCCTCTCCAAGTTGTCCAGACGAGCCCTCCATTCCACTCACCCTGCAATGCAATGGATGCCCGGGGGCTGTGCGTTCGGGTGCAAAGCGGCGGGAGTGTGAAGGTGACTGCACACCTCCATCTACAATTTTATTGCAGTAAGCACCAAAAAAGGGGAACTAAAGTGCTTTAAGTAGGTATAATTTTAAGTAATTTTTGTAGCAAAATAACATGATGTTACAGACGGACGGATTCATAGAAGGTAAACAAATATTACGTTACAAACAAACAAATACCTGTTAAAGTAAATAATTGGTTGCTTTCAATTTGAGAAATTCATTCTTTAAATTTAAATTAGAGGAAAAAGTAATTTTAAAAGCATTTATTCGGTGCATGCGGAATCAGATGTCCGGCGATGTTCCGCCGTGCGGACTGGTAAACAGTCACCTACGTAACTTCAGCTTTGTTCACTGCAAGTCATCATTATCACACGGCACCGGATGCTTTATAAAGACGCACTTCAAGAAAAGTTGAATTTATGAATTCCATTTTATCTGAACTTGTGATCCATAGCACCTTCCAGGGACATGACATTACGTATCGCAGCTGATCAACTGAGTGGAAACCGTAACCAGAGGTGGGAATTGTTAAACTGTCCCATTTAAAATTAAAAAAAAAATGTTAAAACATACAACTGTCCCGTAACATGCCGCGCAAGGCAGAGTGGGTGTACAGGTGCAGCTCTGCACATTCTTGACGCCGGCGCTAGAAAGGGGTGGATGGTCAAAGCCACGCCCACGTCCGCTTTACCCCCGACAAAGGCCCCAGGTACGCAATGTAGATAAGGATGGGTGGCGCTTAGGGCCCGTCTGGATGGGTCCCGAAAATCTCGCTTCGCCGCGGTTCGAACCCCCGACCCAACAGCCCTTAACGCGTCGCCATCCCATCTGCGATATCCCGACTCCAACGGACTTTACATGTGTGAATAACAAAGGTCTCAGATGCTGGTGTGACCGCGTCATGAGATTCTAACCTGTTACGTGTGTCACTGCTTACACTCTGCACGTGCCAAATTATAAGGATGTTCGGATCTCCGTCAGCACCGCTGTGATAACCTCCAAATTCAGAGTTTAATTAAACTCATATATTTGTCCTCATGTATTCCTGTGTCTACAGAACGAAGACTGTTACGTGACTTGTCAAAGTCATAAGATTCTGGGAAAACAATAGCTGGGGACATTTCTGGCAATTTTGATCCCACAGAATGAACATTAAATCCATATAGCGGGTTACATATGTCAGGGTCTGCATTACTGCCAACTTATATAACAAATATTATTGACTGTATATTTATCACAGTGACACAGCAACACTTGTTCGATTTTAGGGAAAAACACGATCATAAATAATATTTATCACACGTTGGACTTGCGGAAGGTAAAGTCTCCATATTTGCAACTTTTCATCCAGACACGATACAGAAAAGAAACAAAAAATAAAATACAGCTTAGAAAGTGTGCTTTTTCAGTACTTCATTTTTCCACGTATTGTCCCTCTAGTGTGTGTGTGCGTGTGTCAAATTTACTTCTGGTTAAGTCCAAAGAGCATGAATAATCCACGAATCCGAAGACAAGGAGAATTTTCAAAACTTCTTGTTCTGTACACATTGCAAGAGTCACTACACACCACTCACTCACAAAAGCACGGTAGACGCTGTATATGCATTGCAAGAGTCGACTTCACAGTGTGAGGTGGACTTTACCCTACCAGCGGTGTTCCTACTTTGAGGTGTGAAGATTCTCCCTGATGATGGTGGCAGATAGGCCTCCGAAACATGTCGCTCGGAGTTAAAATGATTCGTTTAACAACCATTTATTGTGCATTAAACCTCTGCGTTATTGTTGGTGTATTCTAGACAATACCTACAGCTAAAAGTTGTCTCTCACCCTGCTGTGGACAAACACAGCAGCAAGATAATTGTAAGAGACAATTCGCACTTATTCCACAAGCAATAGTGACGCTCTCGCCTGTTTCTTCAGATGATATAGGATGTTTCAAAAGGCTTTTCTCCTTTGGTAGTGAGAACTACAGAAACCCAGCCTGGAAGTGTTAAGGGACCAATAATTGCCGCACTAACAACCGCGCTTGGAGTAAGTTTGAATTTTTGTAAAACTCTATCAAGTTTTCGAAAACATGTCAAATTTAATTCTCTTGAATCCAAATATTTGCCCCGCAGAGTGCGTTAATTGTCCCACAGAGTGCCCAGATATTAAATTGGAAGGTGCTGCCAGCTACAGGAGCGACAGACAAAACTGACGATAAAGGCAAACTAAAATCAGACACGCAGTATACTTGCAACGTAACATTCATGTGCGTTCGCATACGCATTGTTGTCATAGAAAAGCAATAACTATTACATGTTATGCGCTGTATTATATCGGCATCTGTATCCTGTCAGCCTCTATAAGGTTTTTCCTCCTTATCTCACAAACGGCAAAATTTTCGGAAAAACATTTATTGAACCAGAAATGTGTGTTTTTGATTTTCTTTACATATTTGTAATATTTCGTATTCTAAGAAGAATTCGGCCAGATATTCTCATACGTATATGCACATACGTCTTCAAAAAATTTTCCCGTTATTCTTGACAAAATTTAGTGAAACTTGAATTTTCATGACAGACTTTCGAAAAATCCTCAAATATCAAATTTCACGAAACCCCGTACAGTGGCGGCCGAGTTGTTCCATGCGGACGGACGGACGGACGGACAGACATGACAAAGCTAACACTCGGTTTTCCCATTTTGCGAAAGCGCCTATAAATGAATGAGCTCATTTAGAATAATCTCGTTTACAGCCGAAAGTGAGTGCAGACCCCAGAACAAGTAACTGGTTGCTAAAACTGCGTCAAATAACAAAAGAAACCACGTCATAACGCAAACGTAAAAGAAACACAGAGTCACACAGCTAGCGCAAAAACTATCCAAACAGCAGCCTTCCCGCGACTGGTTCATTGCTGCCAATATCTCAAAACGGTAAAGAAATAAACTAGAAAAGTCTTTTACTCTACCAGGCTATTTGCCCCTCCTAAACTAGATGCAATTATTTAAGCTTTTTAAAGTAAAGCCACA
Source organism: Coptotermes formosanus (assembly GCA_013340265.1). Classification (NCBI taxonomy): domain Eukaryota; kingdom Metazoa; phylum Arthropoda; class Insecta; order Blattodea; family Rhinotermitidae; genus Coptotermes; species Coptotermes formosanus. The sequence goes on along the minus strand of BLKM01005552.1, from coordinate 115,982 downwards.
CATTTTTACAAGGATAGCAATTTGTCTTCGATCTTCATAATGTCACTACATAGACTAGCTGTTACAAGTGGTCAAAAACGGCAATTATGCTTTCTTTTTGACGACCCCCGTTTTTCGAAATAATAGGAAAACGTTCCGCACTTTCCCGTAGAGCGATACAAAAAGGTAAACAAGTTTTAATACAGAAATAAATCGTCTGTATTCAGGCTTCTTGTTTACTTGATCTTGAACACACCGCCCTCAGTATTTCAGATAAGGGCAGGAACCTGTTATCGTACTTTTCAAGTCTCTCTTTAACAAGTGCATAAAAAATTTATATGCTTTTAGCTTTCATCGCCTCACATTATTTACTCTTGTTTCTTGCAATGGCATTTCAAGGATAAGGCAATACAACCCAAACTGAGAACTGACAGTGCTTGTGAGTACCGATTTACACTTTGGACTCTTCTAAGTGTCCATCCCAGCGTTTGTCAGAAATGCCTGGGAAAAACTAAGATATTCCTCGGTCAGAATGTCTGTTCCCTTGCCGAGATGCGAAACTTGGAATATCTGAAAAAAAAGCATAAGTGCCAACCACTACACAGCAATCAAGATAACCTGCCTGTGGCGCCCTCTTTCCACAGTTAATGAACTGTGGCTAATTGTTTGCAATTTCTACAGCTATTCACTGCGAATTATAAATACAGAATGTCTTAAATAATTTTAACAGCATTTACATAGCAACGTACTGCTTATGGGGACCGGGATAGCGCAGTGCGTACAGTGACTAGGCTACGTTCTGGGAAATCGAGGAACCGAGTTTCGATTCCCAGCAAGCGCCACAATATTTTCCCTTATCCTAAAGCGCAGACTGATTCTCTGTCCCGTCCACCTGACCACTCGAGGGGTACCAGGGTCACATTCTCCGAGTGCGAAGCGTGATGCTGATCACTCAACTCTATCCACTGCCGAAGTGAAAAATGAGTGGAGCCTTACTTCCAGTCCCCATACGACATAAAGCAGTTTACAGGGACAATTCACTTCGCACTTATAACCTTCTTAATATTCCTCACTGTATCAAATAATAGAGTAATTTGGGCTCTTCCCGCAGGCATGAAGTAACCGTGAGGTAAGACCACTCAGTCACTCACATCTAGCGCCGAATTAAGAATTACGTAAGCTGTACCTCCACTGCTGCATACGCCTTGGTGGAGAGGACGAGAGAACGTTTACTTTACTGTTAGTACAGCTGTAATGTGCTGTGCTGCAGCAAACAGCATACCGGTAATTACTGGAGCGCACGGAGTTTACGGAAAATAGATCAAAGGTGATATTAGAGGTTATCATGGCGAGTTTCTGTCTCACCTGTGCAGCTGTTAGTTTCTTAACGTCGATTTCCCTCCACTGAGTTCGATACATACATAACATTTATCGTCCAAATTCGATTTAATTTCGACTGCACTTTCCACTCTACCAGATCAAATGTCGACCACAAATCGACTCATATTTTACAAGGTTTTATGTTGGTTCCCCTAAGCTCCTATTACATTCTGGTTGCTAAAGACCCTATTCAGATTAGAGATTTTCTGTAAAATAAATTGGGATCAGACTGTTAGAGCTGAGAATAATAATTCGCACAGCAATGCTTTCAGGGACTGCTAACACAAGACTGCAGAAGAATGCAGGAGAACTTCATGGCTTTTCCCTTTCAACGAGCGTTAGTTTGGGTGATGAACAAGGGCTAGGAGCACGAACTGCCAGACGATGAACACCATTGGTTGAACTTTACTTTGTCTTCACCGTGCATTTTTTTCCATACAGTAGCAGTAATCACCAACAAATGCACTAGAGTCTAACATATTATTTAACACTCACTATCCCGACATGTTTCGATGTTTGTCTGCATCATCTTCAGGGGAATTATCACTTTCATCACAAGAAATTCGTAACTTTTAAAATAATAAAATAGTGTCCATTTAAAGATTTGACGAAACTGGTCAGTCATAATATAATAAGCCGATGTTAACAACTATAAAAGTTTAAAATCCAATTGTTGTATCACACAATACACAGTTAGACATCTATGCCACATTTGTGCAATCGTCTATTCCTGGAGTAAGCTGGTCCAGAAATGTTCGAAGATAGTGTTGATTGTCTGTTGAAATCTTCTGTGTTTTGTGTCTGATGTGTCGTTCATGGTCGGCTGCTGTCTGAGAATTATGGGATACTGAGTCGGGACTGTTTATACGTTATGTTAGTGGCTATGTTTGGTGGCGGCGTACGGCAAGTTCTAATGGTGCGAATTTTAAATCAGGGTAAACAAGGAATTATATTCAAATGTGTTTTGTTATTCCATTAAGAGACCAAAGCTGTGATATCGTTGTATATAGAGGTTTTCTAAATAATTCATTCTATTGCCTTTGTTGCACGGTACTATTAGTTGCAAGGTATCTTCGATAGATTCATACTGATAACAATTGTATAGAATATGTACAGCAAATGCTGATTTTGGTTTATTAGTCCGTATGTAACGATGGTGTTCTTTAAATCTCGTCTCTATATCCCGATCTGCCTGACCTATAAATAGGGTTGCATGTTGAGCATTTAAGACTGTACACACCACTGCTTGAGGATGTGTTCGTATGCCTTTTGTTAATGTTTAAATTTGCCATAAAGTATTGGTTGCTTGAAAGGCTATTAGGAGATTGGTATTTTAAAGAGATTGGTTACCTTTCTAATTAACGGGCTGCAGTATTTGAATGTTACCCATTTCTGTGTATGTTGGTTAGTTTGTGTGTTATTTTCATCCTTAATTGTAGTTTTTTGTTGTAGTTAATGTATGAGCCTTAATGGGCAGTCATTGCTTAAGGCAATGTGCCTGATTACGTCTTTCTTTTGCTGTTGGGTTTCGGGTGAAAAGGGTAGATTATTTAATATGTTTATCATATACTTGAAAGCTGCCAGCATTGGTTGAAACCTGTCTGAGTGAGACAAACAGAACACGGGTTTATCCTTATGTTGATGTGTGCCTTGACGGTAAAAAATAATCTGACTTTCTTTAACTGACAGTCACACCATTCTACACACTTCTGCTTCTGAAGTCTCGTGTCTTCTGGAAAGATAAGCCATGTGAACGTGTAAATAAACACTGACGTTTCGGAATATGATAGTACTTTCAATTCGAGTCTCAGATTTGCCCACAGAGTTTCATAACATAAGCACAACTCTGGAGAGAAGCAGACTATCAAATTGTGCTCTTGAACACAAAGAAAGTCTGAAAGCCTTCTTTCCGTACAGCACTGCGCTCTGTTCGCTGTACATTCCAGGTACAGCCACAGCCTGCACTGTTACACTGTTCTGAAGATATTCGGTTTACAACATGTCTCTGCAAGTTACATTTCAACATCAATTTCCCTTCTAACAATATGCATTCCATGCAGTCCTGTCCGACCGCAAGCTTTCCTGTCTGTCGAAGCAACATGAGCAGAACATGCACGTTACAGTACAGTTACACACACTGTAGATTTAAATATTCAGACCCACTGCGATGTTACGCCGTGTGGACTGGCAAATAGTCACCTACGCAAGAAAGTTAACTGTTACATATATCACACCTTAGTGTACGAAGCAACCTTTCAAGAAATGTTGAATTTATTGTTGAAAAGCAGGAAAAAACGGTTATAAAAGCATCGGTTTATACGACACCTCATCTACAGCGTCAGATATTCTGTGGTACCAATTAATTCCACACTATTAGCCATAACATTACACTCCTCGGTTACAACAACACTCGTCTGTAATGACACAAGACACTCAGTCCCCTTCATGTCGTTATAAAGGAGTTTGACTCTATTTAGTGAAATTTTGATGCAAATTGTTTATCATTAATATAGATAATAAACACGTATTAGAGTGCATCAACGGAAAAGTTATGTGTGGAAATCATAACTACGGATTTGAGCTACCGGATTTAATAATTCCAGTGACAACGTGATTCATACATCAATAAAAACCCCTCAGTTCCTGGTGTGCCTGTCTCCTGAGATTATAACGCGTTACGTGTGTAGCTGTTTGCCACTCGGCACGCGCTCAGTTTGAAGAACATGTGGAGGCTTATCAGTACCTCCATCAGAACGTCGAAATTTTGGTACTGAATTACGGTTCATGAATTTGTCCTCATGTTCCTCTGTTAGCAGCATGGAAATGTCACCTGATACGACTAAATCAGTTTGTTTTGATCATTCAAGATTCTGCGACAAAAAATAAACGTTGAATTTATGACACAAGTGTCATCACAAATTGTACATTTAATCTGTCTGTTGGTGGTAAATACATAAAAAATTTATTACTTACACATTCCTTAATCCCAAGTCTACTTTTATCAACAATGAAACAGTACCACTTTTTGAATCAAGGTAACTAAACCCTCATAAATACTACTTATGACACAATACAGGCATCGACTTAAAAACAAGTCCACACGAGTCGGGTTTTTAAGACAAAATGACGCACGACTCGTGATGAATAAATACTACAAGTTGCTGATAAAGACACAGTACGATTTCGCATCTATTATGCATTTTCTGCTACTCCTTCCAGCTCTGGCCGCCTGTACAGCAGGTGAGTGCTACAAACATAAACACGGATAACTAACTAACTCTGTGGAGCAGGGTCCTTCTTCAGAACCAACAGGTCCTCATCTAATGAGGAAATTTCCCACTTTTTATGGAAACTGAAGGTTCATTACAGCATTCACAACATCAACCAGATCATTCCAGTCCATGTTCCTATCCCGGGTCTTGAAGATTCATTTTAATATTACCCACCCGTGTATGCCTAGGTCTTTGCAGTCGTTTCTTCCTTTCCGGTTTACCCCCCAGAGTTCTGCACGAACTCTTCTCTCCCTCATACGTGCTACACACTCTGCCCTTCTCTTTATTCTTGATTTCATCATCCGAAGAGTATTTGGTAAGCAGTAGGCGTAGGGATCATAAACATCAAACATGGATAGATAGGGCATTTCGGACCTGCAGTATCCATACATAAATTTACACAAAAGAATGGAATCATATTTGATTAAAGATCAGACTTGCATATTACGTGTCTATTAGCAGAGACTTTCTTCTGGCAGCAAGAGACGTTCAGAATTTTCAAGGTAACCGGCTCTTTTACGAAAGACAAATTTTCCAACACCCTGTTCAAAAAGCCCATCACTCATTTCTATGCTGAGCCAAAAAGAAGAATTTCACATCCACTCCACAAGATGGACATTAGGGGAAAAGAAATTTAAAGTAAATGCTGCTAACGACAGCAAACAGTAATGGGAACTTGAAATTTATTTACAAAGAACCATGTACCATAGAAGTCAGTGAACACAGCTGTTGGCATATTTGCAAATTTTGCAGTACTCATTGTTACAGCTTTCGCTGGCGAATTCCAATATTTGTACAGAACAGTCCAGAGGAAAATGAAATGCCATGGAACGGAAAAAGTGCACAAAATATTCATGTTATATAGTCTCTTTATAAAGATATGTAGCCGTGGGACTTTGTAATGTAAATGTCTCTTAATATTTTAGGTGTTCCACTGAACTCCACAAAGCCTAGAATCGATTCACGTATTTTTGGCGGAATCAAGCCATGTCTTGAGCAAGACTTCAGTTACATGGTATGTATTTGATTTCCTCTTCAGCTGGTAGATGACTTTAACTTCAACAAGATCGTATGTAAGGACACGTATTTGTGGGTAGCTATAAACACTTATTGATGTTATGTCTTAAAATTAATATCAAAACACGAAATTCAACACAATTTCATTTATTAAATGCATACACGACAAACATCACACAAGCAGTAACCGTGTTTTTTAATTATTGATCCTTGCGTCCATGAAAGCCTGTAGTTTCTCTACCACGAAAATTAGAGCTTGTGTAAAAATCTTTACATATTCGCTGAACCAAATGATTCTCGTAACTCTGTGTGTGAAATGCTGCCTTAATGAGCGGCAAAACACGCCGTGACTCTAATCACCAGTGCGTTATTAAGATATCCATAGTTAACTCAGTCCACTCATGCACTTAATTCTCCCAGCACTGAACGTACTTGTTAGCACTTGATCATTATCACGACTTCAGCCTTAGTTTAAAGTACTGAAATTGGAAGAGCTGAGTTACATTTGTATAGGGCAATGAAATACTTTTCAATTCATTCGAAAAGTACAAGGACTTACTTTGTTCAGCACATTTTCGGAATATAAAGTTACATGCGAAAGGCTGTGGGCTACACTTAGCGTAACATAAGTGATACTTTGAAATTCACGCTTCGACATTTAGTAGCCCAGTGCGGGGCCAGAACACAAATTGAGACAAATCATACCGACTGGAATAAAGCCCGTTCAAATTTTAATGCCGCTAAAGCCTCCACGCATAGCTTTCCGCTGTTCCACTCTGACATATAACACCCGTGAAGGATACTACGATATCACAGCTTCACTGCACACGCGCGGTATAAACTCCAGAATTTCTTGAAAGACGGCTTGACATAATATGACGTGCTATGCTTCTATGTAAGTGACCTGCCGGCAAATGTTGAGGCTGCAGTACCGATGCAACCAACGGTATACTTCAGCTGCTTCATAGACAGATTACTTGCTGCTGTCAGTGCCATCTGACACGTGTCAGGGAAAGCAAGCATGGGCAGGGAGTAGGTAAAAAGATAACATTCTCTCTGTCCCCGCATGAAGGAATATGGACGAGAAGAATTATAGCTCCACTCATTCTTAACCTCAGCAGTTGATGGAGGTGAGTGGTCAACATCACGCCCCTGCAGAGAAACCCTCAGTACGTATTGATTACTATGCTAGATGGGCCCCAGAAATGGTCTGGAAATTTTGACAAAAAACATTTCCATTACCGCACCGGGATTCGAACCCGGACCCTCTAGCCCGTACCTAGTTCTTATACAATAGAATAAAATAGAACAGAACGGAACAGAACAGAGCAAACTGTGTGTCGAGCCCTTGCAGGTCCCAGTGCAAGTAAGCCCTTCACAGCGGGCTGTTATACCGACTGCACTGGCCGGCTCGCCATGGGGATAGAATAACGGCAACAAACCTGGTTTCCACATAACCCTGCATTCAGTGGATCGGCCTCATATAGAGTCGCCACAGGGAAGGTTAGCTTAATTGCACATTATTAGTGGTGTTAAATTTATATGAATGGCGTTACGTTAAGACAGCTTTGACTGTCAGCAACTGCACAACCACTACTGCTGACTTCAGTTAAGCAACCACCTAATTCAGTAAGACAACCTTATTTGGTTCCTTCGTCAGCAGTACTGAAGATTTTTCTATTGAACTTTGAGGACTATTTAGCAACAAATATTTTACTGCCTTAATTTCCCACACAACAGCCTAGCAACTCTTCTCAAAGCAATTCGTTACCAGGCAAGAAGGCCGGGTCATGGCTCAGGCGGTTAGTCACCGGTATCCCACCGCGGAGGCCCGGGTTCGAAGGATTATATGGGATTTGTGGTGGAAAAAGTGGCACTGGGACAGGTTTTCCCCCAGTACTTCGGTTTTCCCCTGTCAATATCATTCCACTGGTGCTCCATTACTAGGAAAAGGACAAAAAATAATAACAGGCAAGAAGAAACACGTGACTATAACACATCAAAGCTAGTACAATTATTATGACAATAAAAAACTTCAGTGATTGTACCTAAAAATTGGACAGTTCTTTTAAAATACTCATCTAAAAATTAACGCATAATATGCATCAAGAAACAGAAAGCTTTAATTACTGATATATATATGTATATATATACAAATTTCTGTCTGCCATAGATTACAAGACTTGACTCCCCACTCGCTGTACCGCATTCACACTGACGTTTTTTCTAGGGAAAAATTAAGGTTTTGTTTATCAACAAAAACCAGATACAAGATACATTATGGACTGTGAATTACAAATTACGAAATTCACTGGTCCCAAAGCGGCAAAATTCTGACAGTTTAGCAAAAGGCAATACATGTTGGTGTAATATTGATCAGTAATTTTAAAGACAATGAAGGATGCCATGTCAAATAAAACCTAGCAAGCATAATTGCTAGCAATAAAGTTTCTATGTAGGCAATAAGATTACCAAATGAAAATGTTCTTGCCAGTTGTCTGTTTTGTTATACTCAGACCCCAAAGACTTCAAATAATAAGCCCCCGAAATATAGCACGTGTTTTGTTGGACACCCTGTAGCCGTGTAATCAATGTTGTAATGTACAAGTTTAGCATAAATGCAGTCTTTGAAAAAATACATTTTCAGTCACAATACCTTTTGAATTTCAGCTCTCCCTGCACACAATCGGCGGTGAATTCATCTGCGGTGCAGTCATCATCTCTGAAGCATGGGCGCTAACAGCAGCACACTGCACTTATGAGTACGTTTGTATTGTCAGATGTTCTGTCACCAGATTTCTTATTTACAACACAAGTTAAAAGTCCGTACCTAAATAATTCGAAACCAATTCCGTAAACCGTGGAATGTCATTGCATAAATATAGATAATAAATTATTTAAAATTTGGAAATCTTAAAATATTTCGGAACACTTTAACAAATCAGATGTACGTTTACACAGGACAGGATAAATGAGTAATTTACATTTCCGCCTGACCCACATACAAACTGCTACAAACCTAACTCCATGGGCCTGAGACTTCTGACGAAGCTAGGAGTCTTCCAATTAGTCAACATTCCACTTGCGTTGCATTGGACCCAAATTCTCACTGCTCAGTTCATATGCCAGCCACCTGTCCCTGTACTGAGTCACATGATCAAGCTCACATCTCCCTATCCCATTATTTTTACATCCATTTTGTGTCATTCTCCCATCAACACATCTCTGCCATGCCACATTTCCCATTCAAGTCTCCTGACAGAATGTACTTCCGTATTTGTGCCCTCTCCCCTTTGCATTATGCGCCCCTCCATTTTATCATCCCAACAATTAGTGACTACACGTTGTTACGCTCCCCACTGTGTCATTTTCTCCAGCTTCGCACCATTTCTTCTGAACTATGGCCAAATATTTTCTCAGTTCTCTCAACCTAAACGCTTTCCTTAGGACTCTCTTAGAAGAACAGATTTAACAGCGCTGTCTCTATATACAGAACTCTAAGTGGACATTTCCACGAACGCGCAGTGCCGAAATAGCAGCGCTGCTAAAGCTGCCAGCAGTGAGGACAAGCGTCTCCCTGGCTGCTGGAGGCGCTCCATTCTGCTGCGCTGCTGTTTGAAGGCCACTGCCAGCAGTCGTGCGTTGAAAACGAGCGTCATTATCACCTGTTACGAGAAAAACACAGAGAGGTTAGTTAAGTTACTTCGACAGATGACTGAGATAACAAAATTAACACACACAGATATAATTCATGAAGTAATAAGAATAATAAAACTGAGCCACTCAGTTCACTGCAAACACGATATGCATACTGACGTTTATCGAAAACCCACAACTTCTGACACAACCACACGTTTTCATTCAAACCTCCACCATAACGTAACTTGGCAGCTTATCGTTTTCTTCTTCACAGATTACACATATTACGCTCATCTGAACCACAGAAAAATCTGAATTGACCATTATAATATATACATCTTCTTCTTCTTCCCATGGCACTACGGCCGTTTCAGTTTTGTTTTAGCTTCCTTTATAATTGATGCCAATTTGTCTCTATCAGACGCTTTCCTTCTCCATCGTTTTATACCGAGCTTTCTTAAATCATCGTCCATACCATCAGTCCGCCTGAGTCTAGGTCTCCCTTAACCTGGCTAGGGCTCCAGGTCTGTATAGACTCAGAACACTGCAGGTGGCAAGCGCCATATCCTCCTTTCGTTTGCAGAGTCTTTTCTCAAAATGTATCCGGCATCCTTTACATGGTTGCTGGACAGTTTAAGATTTTATATGATGGGACTTTCAGCCCCATGCCCAAACCCCAGCTATGCTGGAGGACCGATGTTTTCTGTCAGTGTTGTCTCCCTTAGCTGAAAAGTCCCAATTTTAAAGCGTCGGGAGCTCGCTTTTCGCCCATGCTTGGCTTAGCAGTATAAACGTTGCGCATAGGCCATGATGTGGACATGCATGCACTGGACTTGGTAGGAATATAAGGCGTTACTTGAGTTTTATTAGTAAGCACCTGTCAGCAAGGTGCATACTCTCGAGGGCCAAATACTACCCCTTCCTCTCCCTTTATGTAATATATATATATAGATTAAAGAAATGATTCTCCTCTCAAATATATATAGAAGAGTAATACCTAAATTTAAAAAAAAACTCACAAGAAAACACAAAAAGCCCAAAACAACGCAAAATATGGACACCTTTTACTCACTCTAAGCATAGTGCGGAAAGCAGAACACCAGTTTGCTCACTGCGTTCAGCACAAAGGAAAGAGATTTTTTATTTATTACGCCCTCAAACAGAGGAGTCAGGCAAATACAGAAAAAGTGGGATTTATGAACTAACACGCGCACAAGCTAAAGTGTGTATGTGGGGCAGTCAGGAAGTCAAATCAAAGTCAGATGTAATGAGCACATTCGTTACGTTAGACACAACAACCCAACATCTGTTTATGTCCGGTATACATTAGATAGTATATACGAATTTGAACAACACAAGATACAACTTGGTAAGACTTTGCAGGTTTGACATGTAATTGAAACCTACGCGTCCCCACAGTAATTGTTATATTTTATAAGACGAAGCCAACAACAGGCCAAATTACAATAACTTGATGCTTGTACTCAGCAGCAATATGTTTGGCACTGAACAAGTTTCGACGCACCAACAACTTACATTGACATGTTAACATCCCGTGTCACTAGGTGGTGTTTAAACAGTTTTTATTAACTAAGTTTGTGTACTGGCAAGGGCTACGTTTATCAGTGAAAAAATTTCAACGCATCAACACCTGACGCAAAGTCGCTATATGCTGCGTCATAAAATGGTGTTTTAACAGTTTCAATAACTGACCCTGTGTACCTATAAGTGTTCAGTGTTCAGTGTTCAGTGTGTTCACCTGAGAGTACTGCTTTTAGCACACCGAAATACGTCGGGAGCCACGTGGGGTTTTCCACGCTTTTATTTGTATTTTAATTTTATGCAAGAGTTGGTGGAAATATATGTTGATGTAATAGTACGTACAAGGAATGGACAATTTTAAAAATTCTGATAAATGTATACTTGCCGTGTGATTTTGAATTTCAGTCCTCATACTTTCTAGGGAATTTGAAATATCATTTTTCTTTCACATCTTGCATAGTATAATCTTCAAGATTTTCTCATCCTCAGTGAACCAAATGTTTACGTGAGAGCTGGCTCCAGAAGGTACGACAAAGCGGATAATGAACACGATGTAATAGACAAGCACGAGCACCATTTATTCAGTCCAACTACAAGGGACTACGATATCGCCCTTCTGAAGGTCAGTACCGCCATTACGTACAAATATACACCTTTATACAGCGCATTGCTTTCACGTACTTACACTGACACTTAGCTCTGTCGCACATTTCTCCATGCCATGCAGATATTCTAATCTTTAACTCATGATAGCATTGCATATCTCATATTGCGAACGCAGTGTTAAACTTTTCTCAAGTTTACACGTTTTTAGATCTATCAAATATTTGATGAAGTTTAAAGAAATAATACCTACAAATATAGATATAGATACACAAGACGAAATAACGTATTCTTTGGAAAGTCCCTCCATCAGTATTCATTTAAAAATAGCAAACTCTGAAGTAAGAACGAGATTCAAAAAGTTTCCCAGCCCTCCGTTATGGCCGAGAACGATAAGCAATGCCGATTTCTGCCACTACGTGTCGCATTATCGCTATCTTCTGAGACAGTCTAGTGAGGACCGCAGCCATAGCAAACTGATTTGTCTCTCAGTGAGTGTTAATTCTTGCGCGCAAGAAATTTGCATTTACCTTTGCTTCATAGTCACGAAAACTAAGTCGCAAAAGCAAGAAATGCGTAAAACAGCTTTGCTGACAATGCCATGTCGACAATTCAGTCCTTCATTACTTTTCCTGACTCTAAAGCGGGGAAAGTTCGGTTGAAAATTGTGAACGTTCACGCCGCCCCTCCACACGTCTTGTGCGCCGGTGACGGCACTGTTTGTCGGGAATTTGTTTCTCCAGGCCAGACGGTTAGAGATTATTGTTACCGGGAGCTTTCGCAACGCCTGAGGGAGCTGGCCGCCGGAAAAGTCTAAAAGGACGGCTGAAAGAAATGTTTGAGCCAACGTGACAGTGAGTCGAAGCACACGGCTTCTTCAGTACAGCAGCTATTGGCCGCCACAAGTGCGGCTGTGGTGCTCGAACCCCCCCCCCCCTTAATAGCAGGTTTAAACCCTCGATATTTCTTCTTATTACGAGAATGAAAACGCAGCTAGGAGGGCGTCCTCTCCAGGATGTCGCTAAAATTCAGAAACCATCTCTTATGGCCACACACGCGATCAGAGAAAGTCCGTTCCAGCTGTGCAAGCAGCAGTAGCCGGAACGCTGATCGATTTGCCTAACTCGCAAGGGGCTACTTCGAATGGGACACGGAACAATAGTAAAGGCAAGCATATATATATTTCTTCGTCAATACTCTGTGTGTGTGTGTGTGTGTGTG
>BLKM01005552.1:0-98483 GCA_013340265.1 Coptotermes formosanus | reverse complement strand
GTCCGTGAGTGCCTTCCGCACGGCACACTTGTGATTATAGGTGCATGATAAATGGCGGGCAGAATATGTGTTAATTTTACACATCGGGATTTGGATGGGTTTCAGGTGTTTAGTCGTGTCAGTTATGCCTTCGCACTGATTGGAAGGAACTTAATTATTAAATATTCGGATCCTCTGCGATGTTACGCCGTGTGGACTGGTAAATAGTCACCTGCGTAGGAAGGTTACATGCAGCACCGCACAGTGTAGGCAGCAGCCGTTCGATTAATGTACAATTTGTGTATTAAGTATTAAGTGAAATTTTGATAAATTTGGATATATTTCAGGGATATAATGCACATGTATCAGAGTGCAGCAATGGAAAAGTTATGTGTGGAAATCATAGCTACATTTAGAACCTATCAAATTTAATCACTCCAGTGACCATGTGCGTCACACATCAATAAAAAAACGCCTCAGTTCCTGCTGTGCACAATTCCAGAGATTATAATGCGTTACGTGTGTGAGTATTTACCACTCGACAGGCGCTGAGTTTGAAGAACATTTGGAGCTTTATCACAATCGCTGTGATAACCTTGACATTCATAGTTGAATTACAGTTCATAAATCTGTCCCCACGTTCACCTCTGTTTACAGCGTGAAGGTCACTTGATAGGAGGAAGTCAGTTTGTTTTGGTCATTTCAGATTGTGTCCAAAATAAATGCGTGTAGAATTTATGGCACTAGTGGCACGACAGATTGTGCATTTAATGTGTATAGTGGGGCGGGGGGGTAGATACGTAAAGCAATTTATTACTTACGCATCCCTTCATCCCAAGTCTGTTTATCAACAACTATACAGTGTCACTTTTCTATTCAAGGTAACTAAACACTCATAAATTGTAATTATAACATAGGCAATGACTTAAAAATACGTCAGCACGATTTGTAACTTTTTAAGACACAATAAGACATGACGCCTGATATATGAACTCTGTCACTGACGCAGTGTCACCAAGCGTCCGGATTCGCATCGCCATGCATTTTGTGGTACTGCTTTCAGCTCTGATAGCCTGTGCAGCAGGTAAGTGACACAGCTACAATAATATAATATAAGATGGCGTAACATATCCATACACACACACACACACACACACACACACACACACACACACACACACACACACACAAATGTATACATAAAACATCAGATGTGCACCCAGAATTTTTCATTCAAGGGGGGCTGACCCTGATAATGCATACAATTTTTGCTCGTTTTAAAAAATTATGTTATAAAAGACATGTTTTAAGTATAATTGTAATATGACACTGATTGTGCCTGCATTTATATACACACAAATATAACTACACGTTTAGTAACTCCCTCACCTAATTTAAACCACAATGTCAGATCATTTGATTTTGAAATTTCATCTAAAGAACCCTGAAGTTTTTATTTTATTTTTCAAAATTCCAATGAACTAATCATCAGCCGACTTCAGTGACTGATTTCGGCCGAAGAATAACTCACGTATAATTTTTTTATCATGATACCTACAAAATCTGGGTTTTTCTAAATTTCGACTTGGAGGGAGGCCGTAGCCCGGCTGCCCTCCCGCTTAAGCACGCCTTTGTGTCCACAAAATATTGTGCCCTTTAAAAAGTTCAATTTTCGGGGGTGGGGGGCGGCTGCAGCCCCCTTATAACACAATGAAATAATACTTGCTTAAATATTAGACTTGGATACCGCGCCTGTATAAGTAGGGTCCTTCTTCACCGACTGCTCCTTCTCCCATTTCACAAAGCCCATCGCCGGTGTTTAAAGCTGAGCCGGAAGGAAAAATTTTACACCCTCACAACATAACGGATGTCCCGGAAAAAGGGATGTGAAAACTACTACATAACGATACCTAATGATGATCTTACGAACTAGGTTTACACATAGTCCGTACCGTGAAGGCCGTGAGGCATTTTTTGGCAAATTTATCGTAATCCTTATCCCGTGCAACAGACAGACTGTACAGTATTTCATCCAACAAACTGCACAGTCAGTAATAAATAATCATTGGCCACTTATGTCCCTTCTACATGTTTCGACATCTATAAGGTCGTCATCACGGATATATGCACAGATGCATAAAAGTACACAAAATGCTGTCAATGGCAGATAAAGTACTGTTTAGAACTGTTAATTTATTTATATTTTAAGTGCTTGTAACAATTTTAGTTGACACCAGGGTACTTTTAATTGTACACACTCACATCTTTGACAGGATTTGCTGTGTTTTACGCCGCTGTATATACCTCCTTGGTGACGATTTTAAAGAGGTCGCAACATGTAAGAGGGACATCAGTGACACATGATTATTTATTACTTATCGTGTAATTTTTGGACTAAATACTGTACACTGTTTGCAGTTCTTTTTATTCTTAAAATTATTCCGGGTGAAATCCAGTACTTGTATCAAACACTCCACATGAGACTGGAATGATATAGCACGCGAAGAAGTACAGAAAACCTTCACACTATTCAGTCTGTTTATAAAGTTATGTAGCCGTTGGACTTTGTAATGCACATGCCTGTAAATATTTCAGGTGTTCCCCTCAACTTTACAAATCCTAGAATCAGTTCACGTATTTTTGGCGGAACTGAAACAGACGATTACGTAATCCTCTACCAGGTAAGCGTATTGAATTGCTGCTCAGTTGATAGATGATCTTGGCATATTTAAACAAGAACACAGGTAAGTGCATGTATGCGTGCACAACGATAACAACTTATTCACTTAAAATATAAAAGTTAAGATCCAAACACAAAATCCGATGCAATTTAATTTAATAAATGTTTATAACACAAAACTCACACATAAACGGCATTTTTAAAAACTGTTCCCGCGCCCTTCAAATCCTGTTGCTTTCCTATTTAAAAAATCAGTGCCTGTGTAGAAATTTTTATATATTCTGAGATTCAGACGGGTCCAGTTTAAAATGTTGCGTTCTTTAATGGTAAGACACGCAATAACGACAAGAAACAAAACGTTCGTTTCTACATACGCCTAAATACAGTATATGGGCAGCATGTACAGTTGCCCCATGGAAGATCTGCAAAACTGCACGTTAGTAATTGGGTTAAATTTAAAAGAAGCACTTCGTGTTAACAAGGCTCCGACTGTCAGCAACTGCAGAGTTATTTGTGACCTCGCTGAAGAAAACTTCTGATGAGATTAAACAGTGTTTTGCCTTCGTCAGCAGTATCGAAGATTTATTTATTTATTTTTAGGATTGTTTAGCAGAAAATAAATGTACTGCCTTAATTTCCCACAGAATTACCTACCAACTTTCTCATAGCCACATGACATAGGTGGCCACACTGCGACGGCGTTATTACAGGTATTACTGGAGTAACAACTCCAGCGATTATAGCTCAAGTACTGAACAGCTTTTTAAAACATTCATGTAAAAAATTGACGTGTCATTTCGATTAAAGTAACGGAGTACTGGAATCACTGATGTGTACAAATATCCTCCCGTTTGGCATGGAAGGCTACAAGACTGGCCTCCCCATTCACCAGACCGCACTCATATTAACATTCTTTTCTTGGGATAAAAGAAATTTTTTGGTTTATCAACCAAAAGAAGACAAGACAAACTATTAATTATAAATTCCAAATTGATCTGCTCGCATAGATAATTTAGTGGGCTTAAAAAGGGGCAATAGATTTTGGTGTAACATTGAGTAGCATTTGTATCCAAATAACGGATGATGTCATGTCAAAAAAAGTAGCAGGAACGGCTGATAAATTAAAGTTTCACTGTAGTGATAAGATAAAGAAATTAAAATGTTCCACACAGTTTTCTCGTTAGTTATAATCAGATGCTAATGTAATGGAATTCATAAGCCCCTGAAATAAAGCACGTCTTATGTGTGACACCAGTACACGTGTATTCACTGTTGTAATGGACAGATTTAAATTGCATGCAGTCGTTCAACAAGTGCATGTTCAGTCACAACGCACATTTGAATTTCAGGTCCAGCTGCAGTCATGGAATTCTCACTTGTGCGGTGGAGCCATCTTAAGTGATAATTTGGTGGTAACAGCACTCTTTAGCTGAACACTCATTAAAAATTTGGAAAACAGAAAATATTTGGGGACACTAAAAAATCAGACTATTTTCACAACGAGGAGCACGTTAAATGAGGGGGATATTGCTAAAATTAGTAGAAAATATTTTACATTTCCAGCTCCCCCTAACAAAAAAATTTTAAAATGCATTACTCCATGCAACCGGGTCTTTCTTAAGAGGCTAATAATCGCCCACTCAGTCGACACTCTATTGCATTTTATCAGACCCAAAGTCTCGCTGCTCTGTTCACAGGCCAGCCACCTGTCCCTGTACTGCGCCGCACGATCAGGTTCACGTCGCCGTGTCCCATCATTTTTACATTAATTTTTGTATCATTCTCTTTCAGCACCTCCCTCTGTCATGGCACATTTCCCACTCAGGTCTTCTGACAGAACTTTATGTTCCGATCTGTGTCCTCTCCGCTTTGTATTGCGCGCCCCTCCATTTTATCACCCCAATAATCAGTGAGTAGGCAACATATTATGATGCTCTTCACCGTGTAATTTTCTCCAGCCTCCCACTATTCTTTCCGTCCTAAGGACGGAAGGACACGTGCAGCGCCGCAGCGCCGCATTTGGCGGCGCTGCGGCGCTGCTACTTGAAATGCACTGTGAACAATCGTGATTTGACGCCGAGCGACTTTACCACGCGCTGCTTGTACTGGGAAGTCGCTCTGCTTGTCGTGCGAATTTGTTTTATCAGGCTTTTTCCCACACCGTCCAGAAAAACGCCTCTTGATTAATTCCATACACAGGGGCACCGCTTTTTAAGAAGCAAACACCGCGACAGTTCACGACATATGCTGGAAGGGAGGGGGGATTAGAAACCTAAATGTTAACGCGTCACGCAGTAAAGAAGGAGAGTATTTTAATGACAGTAATCCGCCGAGATACACCGAGAAAAAATTACGACAAACGGATAAAGAAGCGAAATAAGGATAAGAATAGTAACTAGTCAAAGTCTGTCAGTACACTTACCCATTTCTCTTTGCATATCCTTTCTTCACTTTTCGCAGTGTCAGTCCAAACTCTACAATCACCAATTCACACATCTTCCGCTCTCTGTCCCTCTCCTGTTCCTTTCTAGTTGTGGCTGGTTGACGGCTGCTTTACTTCTATGGAAGTTTTTACTGCTGTAGGAAATTCAAAATGTTCCTACGTATTGTCAGAAAGGCATTCTTAAGAACTGAAAATCCCCAGTAAAATTGCCGTCCCGAAATTATTTTGGCGGGACACCGGGAAAGAGATTTTAAGTCTAATTCACACATACAGGGCCGTGCTCCTGCCGTGCAATGCATGTGAGCTGTCCATGTCGTGTCTATAGAAATCTGAATTGTGCCATTCCCATTTGAACTACACAGTAAGACCACATTTGTTTAATACTTTACATATCTCGTTGTGTTTCTGCCGTGCTCCAAGCGTGTTGCCATGGACTGCTTTCAAAGTGATTTCTCAAGATTGATTAGCACGGAAATGAAACTTGGTCTTCCACATAAAGGCAGGAACAGGCTGAGGGTTGACGAACGTATTTGCTCAGGAAGACGTGTTAGCCTACGAGGGAGAACATTACAGATGGCTGAAGAATACTGCATAATGATTATCTTCCTGATTTACACTGGTCACTAAATGTTGTTTGGGTTATCAAATCGAGGGAAAAGTGACGATTGGAGAAGGTGTTATTTATGGAGGAGAAGAGAGAAACTTCCGGAGTTTTGGTGAAGAAACCTGAACAAGAAGACGTCTTGAAGGATATGGGTGTAGACTGAAGAATAAAATAAGATGCATCATAAAGCAATGTTTGAAGAAAGTGGACAAGATTAATCTGGCTCAGGATAGGTAAAAGTAGCAGGCTCATGTCAAAACAGTAATGAGCCTATTGTTTCCATTAAACAGGGGAAATTTCTTGACAGTCTGAGTAACCTTGAGCTTCTGAAGAAGGACTTGCTGTATTGAGTTAAACGCCAGGAACACGACACGGCCGGAGCACGCTAGGAGAAAAGTCCTGTGGGCGTAGATTAGCGCGTGAAGACGCGGTCGACGCACGGCCGGTGCACAGCTGAAGAACGTTAATCAAAGCGTAAATTATCGCTTAAGTTAAAAAATAATTCAACATAAAAGTATACCCAATATACGTTTAGAAATATTCTGATGTGTACTTACATGCGGTATCATGGTTTAAGTTTCAAACTTTATGGTTTCTAGAGAATTTGAAATATCATATTTCTGTAACATCATGCATAAAATAATCTTCATGATTTTGGTAAACCTAATAGGTCTCTAACCATAGTGAGAGCTGGATCCATACTTAACAAGGAAGGCGGAAAGAACAAAATATGACAAAATTCTTCAGATTAAACTACACACATTCAGACCCTGATATCGCCAGTCTGCAGGTCTGTACTGAACGTAGTTACAGATGTATTCTTCCGTACAATGCCATGTCTATTATATAGGCCTCACTGCTTGCATTGTTTGCTCACCTCACATTCTTGCATGCCATGCATTTCTTGCAAGCTTTGACACATTTCCATTCAAACCTCACTTTCTGAGTACAGAATTAAACTGTTTTCAAGTTTCTATGTTTTCTAGTATCAACTTTGTACTGAACTTTAAATCAGTACTGCCTACATAGGGTGCGGAAAAACTTCTTGCCCAACCTTCTTGAGGTGATAGGAAGGACCGAAACAAAGATTTATTAACAGACAAATATATGTTCGAAGTGCGTCCTTGCCGTCCAACTGACCATCACAGTCGGTCTGACTAAGGTTGGATATGAAGGAAAGCAACTGAATCATTCTGAATAATTGTATTTTTTACCAATTTACAGCAATGTTCAAAACTACGGCCAACGAACTCAATACAAATCCGACAAGGACGTAGCAGGAATTGACGTATTCATTAAAAAATGCCAGGTTTCTGCCTGAGGGTTGCTGCTGCCTCATTGATACGGGGTAAAAGATCCTCTTCAGAATCAACTGGCCATGAGTAAATCAAGGTTTTCATGTAGCCCCATAGGAAGAAGTCCAATGGTGTGAGGTCCGGTGACCTGGGAGTCCAAGCCAGCCGTCTTTTCAAGTTGCGGTGAAATGTTCTCGAACCTGACGTGCTAAATGAGCTGCAGCCCAGTCGTGCTGGAATCACGTGTTTCTCGTCAGGGAAAAAGGGATTTCCTCAAGCAATTCTGGTAGAATTCCTCCAAAAGTACCCGGTAAATCTGTGCACTGAGCCGTGTGGGTGACAAGTAAGGCTCAATCAAGATGTAATCTACAATGCCCGGAAAAATGTTGGCCGCAAAGCATTGCTGGTGGCAGTGAACAAATGCAGCACTTTGACGGTCAGTGGTCCTGCATGAACGCACCCCCACATACGATTATTTCACATTAAGTCTTCGTTTCAGTCCCTCCTTCACCTCAAGAAGGGTGGGCATGGAGTTTTTCCGCACCCTGTATAATTATAAACGTGGACGACATAATAGGATGCTTGTCTGCATGCTACTCAATAAATATTCATTATAAGTTGCATACTTCAAAATAAGAAGGCCTAAGCACAATTTCCCGTACTCTTCGCTACGGACAAGAACGACATACAGTACAGCTTTATGCCTCCATGTGTCGTATTATCGCTATATTCTGAGACAGCCAAGTGAGTTTTGCAGCCACAAACAGTTGTTTGTATCTCAACGAGTGTTTAATTCTGCCCAATGAAATTTCACCAACTTGTGCTTCATAATCAGGTAAGCTGCAATGGACAGACATGTAATACTCAAAACAGCCTTAGCTAACAGTGTTATGGTGACAACGCAGTTCGTCAAGCAATATTCTTGATTGGAACGGGAGAGACGTTTGGTTTAAGATTATTAGCGTTCAGATCGAGATTCGACACGTGGCTTTTTGACTTGGGGGCATTTTTCAAAAGTTATTACCCAGATGTTTTGGAACGCCTGATTATGTAAGCCGCCGGAAACGTCCTGAAAAATGGTTGAACCAGGAATTTTTGTATCATATTTACAGTGCGCCGGGGCACACTGATTTGAGAGTGCAGAAATTATCGGCCGAAAATAGCAAGGCTGTGGTCCCCCAACCCCCCTCAGTAGGATTATTTAACCCTGCGTCATTTCTTCTCACTCCGAATATGTAATGGAGCTACGGAGGCGTACTTTTCAGGATGTCCCCGAAATTCGGGAAAAATCTCAGACAGTCACGCACGCGATGTCTAAACGGCAGTTCCAGCTATGGTACCAGCAGTAGTCGAAATGATGACTGCGTTCCATAAACTGGAAAGAAGTCGGTAGTTGAAAGGGACAGTGACCAATATTAAACGTATGCGTTCATCCGGAAATTTTGGGTACGCCTATTATTGTATTTCCTGTAAAGGCAATTCGCACTAAAGTATATTTTAGAATGAAGTAAATATGTGTGTGCGCTCATGAGCATGTATGTAAAATATATATGTAGATATGTATAAAATATATATGTAGATATGTATAAAATATATATGTAGATATGTATAAAATGTAACCAATTCACAAAACAGAAGGTAAGAAACTGAACACAAATATTTGAAAATATTTTACGCTTTTCTCTTTTTCAAAAAATGATATTCTATTTTATTTCTCGTAAGTGGAGAAATGACGAGACCTGCTGGTCCTTGAAGAGGGGACAGATAGGCGGTCTCGAAACGTGCCCAAACATCTACCAGCATACGATGCGTACCAACTTAAAAGGAGCGAAGACCTCAACTGACAATTTTGTTCTTACATAGCAAGCAGATGTTCAAACTTCACCGTCCGTGACACAGAATATTGTTGCACAGAAATCGGCACAAAATGGTCAGAAGATGTAAAAAATTATCCTTAGGCAGCTGTCACCACACCGCTGCACTTATACACGTCCTGCTTTATTCTGTTTATGTTCTAAACAGGCAGAAAAATTTAATCCATATTTTAAGAGTCCAGGAGATGCTTGACTTAAACGGGTTCCAGTACTAAGTACAACGTACCTGCAAGTTCACATGCACTGATATACTGTCACTGTTACAGGGAGCCGGTATTTAGAGCTCACTGTGGTGTACACACAGATGTGTTGTGAACCGCTTCTACGAAGCCAGGCCAGGGAACAGCAAAGTTGTGCCACAAACTGTAGACACTTCTTACCACATGTGCAAATTTAGAATTATAGCAGTGTTTTTGTTCCTAAATTTTAAAAGTAACTTAATGTACTTTTCTGCGCAAGCCTCTATGGAAATTGACAAGTATAATAGATTAATTTTTATTCTTCCAAAATTTTTATTGTAATTTAAATTTAAAATAGATCATAGCGTGAAAATTTAAGCAGTATGCCTGCAGGCCTGCATTTTGCTTTTAAATATTTTTCCTTCACCTTTACAATACACTTTGCTTACACGACACTCAGTTACAACGACACAAATATTTCGGTCCCATCGATGTCATTATAACTGAGGGCGACTCTACATATATATATATATATATATATATATATAGCGACAGTTTCGGGGAAACCTCCAGCTAAAAGTTTGTCTCTCACCTTCTTGTGGACAAACACAACAGCACGATGAACACAACAGTACAGACGCACTCACGGCACAAACAACAGGGACGTTTTCAACTGTTTCTCCAGACTGTAAATTTCCAAAGCCTTTCTTTCTCTTGACAGTCAAAATTTAAGAACCTTCTTCGGAACTGTCGGAAGAGCACCAAAATCCGCATGAAAACCCGCGCTTGCAGTAAGTTTGAATTTTTCTAAAACTGTGTCAAGTTTTCGAAAAGCACGTGGAATTTAACTCTGTTGAATTCGGATATTTGTCCCGCAGAAAGGGCGGTTGTTTGCCATAAAGTGTTATCAGACACTAAATCGGACGATGCTGCCTACTGGGGGAGAGTTAGAAAATTAACAACGCAAGGCAACTTACGTAGTGTGAATGAGCTCACTCCTTTCCTTCCTGTGGCGCAGCAGCCCAAATTGCACTTACGCCGCTTCTAGACTACACTCAGACACACCACACTAGGTAGGACTCCTCTGGACGGGGGATCGGCCCGTCGCAGAGACCTCTATCTGACAACAAGCAAACACTCATAACAGACAAATATCCATGCCTCCGGTGGGATTGGAACCCACGATCCCAGCAACCGCTCGGCCGAAGGCCCAGGCCTTAGACCGCGCGACCGGTGA
Source organism: Coptotermes formosanus (assembly GCA_013340265.1). NCBI lineage: Eukaryota > Metazoa > Arthropoda > Insecta > Blattodea > Rhinotermitidae > Coptotermes > Coptotermes formosanus. Next base: position 88,192 of record BLKM01005552.1, on the reverse strand, counting down.
GCTCATTTCGGAATGTCTTATTTCTAAGCGAAAGTGCAGGCAGACACTACAGCAAATAAACCTGAATCAACAGAATCACACAACTAGTGCAGAAAAACTATTCAAAGAGCAGCCTTCCCGCGACTGGCCGATTGCTGCCAATTTCTCCAAAAGGTAAGAAAATAAACTAGAAAGGGCCGTTACTGCACCAGGAGGATTCTCACCCTTTTCATTTTACATACAATTCTTTAAGCTTCTATGGAATTAGTGCGAAATACTTTTCACACATTTGTTTTTCTTTCTCCTCTCCAAGTTGTCCAGACGAGCCCTCCCTTCCACTCACCGTGCAATTCAATGGATGCGCGGGGGCTGTGCGTTCGGGTGCAAAGCGGCGGGAGCGTGAAGGTGACTTGCACACCTCCATCTAGAGGTTTACTGCAGCAAGCACCAAAAAAGGTAAAGTAAACCCTTTTAAACAGGTACAATTTTAAACAAGCTGCGCACCAAAGTAACATGGTGATACAGACGGATGGATTCATAGAAGGTGAACAAATACTACGTTACAAACAAACAAATACCTGTTAAAATAATAGTTCGTTGCTTTCAATTTGAGAAATTCATTCTTTAAATTCATATTACAGGAAAAAGTAATTTTAAAAGCATTTATGGGGAGCAATTCGGTGCATGCGGAATCAGATATTCGGCGATGTTCCGCCGTGCGGACTGGTAAACAGTCACCTACGTAACTTCAGCTTTGTTCACTGCAAGTCATCATTATCACACGGCACTGGATGCTTTATAAAGACGCACTTCAAGAAAAGTTGAATTTATGAATTCCATTTTATCTGAACTTGTGATCCATAGCACCTTCCAGGCACATGACATCACGTATCGCAGCCGATCAATACAGTGGAAAACGTAACCAGAGGTGGGAATTGTTAAACTGTCCCATTTAAAGTTTATAAAATGTTAAAAATGTAAAACTGTCCGTAACAGAGTGGGGGTACAGGTACAGCTCTACACATTCCTGACGCCGGCGCTAGAAAGGGGTGGATGGTCAAAGCCAAGCCCCCCGACGCTTCACCCCCGAGAAAGCGACGCGGTACATATTAAAAGAAGGTTCGTGGGCCTCGAGTCCTGTCTGCTTGGGTACCGAAGATCTCGCCCCGCCACGGTTCGAACCCCGGACCCCCCATCCCTTAACGCGTCGCCACACCATCTAGGCTATCCCGACTCCAACGGACTTTACATGTGTGAATAACAAAGGTCTCAGATGCTGGTGTGACCGCGTCATGAGATTCTAACCTGTTACGTGTGTCACTGCTTACACTCTACACGTGCCAAATTATAGGAATGTTCGGATCTCCGCCAGCACCGCTGTGATAACCTCCTAATTCAGAGTTTAATTAAACCCATATATTTGTCCTCATGTATTCCTGTGTTTACAGAAAGAAAACTCTTACGTGCTTTGACAAAGTCACAAGATTCTGGGAAAACAATAGCTTCAGACATTTCTGGCAATTTTGATCCCACAGAATGAATATTAAATCTATATAGCGGGTTACATATGTCAGGGTCTGCATTACTGCCAACTTATATAACAAATATTATTGACTGTATATTTATCACAGTGACACAGCAACACTTGTTTGGTTTTAGGGATAAACACCATCACAAATAATATTTATTACACATTGGACTTGGAAATTAAAATCTCCATATTTGCAACTTTACATCCAGACTTGAAATATAAAAGAAAAAACACAAAATACAGCTTAGACAGTGTGCTTTTTCTGTACTTCATTTTCCACGTATTGCCGCTCTAGTGTGCGCGTGTGTTAAATTTACTTCTGGATAAGTTCAAAGTGCGTTAAAAATCAATTAATCCGAAGACAAGGAGAATTTTCAAAATTTCTTGTTCTGTACACATTGCAAGTGTCACTACACACCACTCACCCACAAAAGCACGGTTGGCATTGCATATGCATTGCAAGAGTCGACTTCACACTGTGAGGTGGACTTTACCCTACCAGCGGTGTTCCTACTTTGAGGGGTGAAGGTTCTCCATGATGATGGTGGTAGATATGCCTCCGAAACATGTCGCTCGGAGTTAAAATGATCCTTTAACAACTTTTGGTTGTGCACTAAATTTGCGCATTATTGTTGGTGTATTCTAGACAATACCTCCAGCTAAAAGTTTGCCCCTCACCCTGTTGTGGACAAACACAGCAGCAAGATTATTGTAAGAGACAATTCGCACTTATTCCACACAAAATAGCGACGCACTCGCCTGTTTCTTCAGATGATATAGGATGTTTCAAACGTTTTTTTTCCCTTGGCAGTGAGAACTACAGAAACCCAGTTTGGAAGTGCTAACGGACCAGTAATAGCAGCACTAAAAGCAGCTCTTGGAGTAAGTTTGAATTTTTGTACAACTCTACAAACTTTTCGAAAAACATATCAAATTTAACTCTGTTGAATCCACACATTTGCCCCGCAGAGCGTGCGGTGTTTGTCCCACAGTGTGTCCAGATATTAAATTAGAAGGTGCTGCCAGCTACAGGGGCGACAGACAAAACTGACGATAAAGGCAAATTAAAAGCAGACAGGCAGTATACTTATAACGTAACATTGATGTGCGTTCGCGTACGCATTTTTGCCATAGAAAAGCAATAAATATTACATGTTATGCGCTGGATTATATCGGCATCTGTAACATGTCAGCTTCTATAACGTTTTTCCTCCTTATCTCACGAAAGGCAAAATTTTCGGAAAAAAACATTTATTGAACCAGAAATGTGTGTTTTGATTTTCTCCACAACCTTGTCTGTAATATTTCGTATTGTAAGAATAATTTGGCCAGATATTATCATACATGCACACAGGTCTTCATGTAAAGTACCCGTTATTCTTATCAAAATTTAGTGAAACTTGAATTTTCACGACAGACTTCCGAAAAATCCTGAAATATCAAATATCTTGAAAATACATACAGTGGGAGCCGAGTTATTTCATGCGGACGGACGGACCGACGGACAGACATGACAAAGCTAACACTCGGTTTTTCCGATTTTGCGAAAGCGCCTATAAATGAATGAGCTCATTTAGAATAATCTTACTTCCAACCGAAAGTGAGTGCAGACCCCAGAACAACTAACTGGTTGCTAAAGACTACCTCAAATAACAAAAGAAACCGCGTCATAACGCAAACGTAAACAACACTGAATCACATAGCTAGTGCAAAAACTGTCCAGACTACAGCCTTTCCGCGTCTGGTTCATTGCTGCCAATATCTCAAAACGGCAACAAAATAAATTACAAGTGGCTTTTACTCCACCAGGGTATTTGCCCCTTCCTACTGAAGATGCAATTATTTAAGCTTTTAAAAGTAAAGCGAAATATTTTTACAATTTTACCAATTTGTCTTCTATCTTCATAAAGTCACTACATAGACTACCTAGACTAGAGTAGATCAAAGGTGATATTAGAGGTTATCATGGCGAGTGTCTGTCCCACCTGTGCAGCTGTTAGCTTCTTAACGTGGATTTCGCTCCCCTGAGTTAGATACATACATAACATTTATCGGCCAAATTCAATTTAGTTTCGACTGCACTTTCCACTGCACCAGGTCAAATGTCGATCACAAATCGACTCATATTTTACAAGGTTTTATGTTGGTTCCCCTAAGCTCCTATTACATTCTGGTTGCTAAAGACATTATTCAGATTAGAGATTTTCTGTAAAATTAATTTGGATCAGACTGTTAGAGCTGATAATAATAATTCGCACAGCAATGCTTTCAGGGACTGCTAACACAAGACTGCAGAAGAACACAGGAGAACTTCATGGTTTTCCCCTTTCAACGATCTTTAATTTGGGTGATGAACAAGGGCTAGTAGCATGAACTGCCAGATGATGAACAACACTGGTTGAAACCTGTCTGAGTGAGACAAATAAAACACGGTTTACCCTTATGTTGATGTGTACCTAGACGGTATAGCGTAATCTGACTTTATTTAACTACCGGTCACAATATTCTACACACTTCTGCTTCTGAAGTCTCGTGTCTTCTGGAAAGATAAGCCATGTGAACGTGTAAATAAACACTGACGTTTCGGAATACGATACAACTTTCGAGACTCAGAGTTGCCTAGAGAGTTTCATAACATAAGGACAGCTGTGGAGGGAAGCAGACTGGCAAATTGTGCTCTTGAACACAAAGAAAGTCTGAAAGCCTTCTTTCAGTACTGCACTGCGCTCTGTTCGCTGTACATTCCAGGTACAGTCACAGCCTGCACTGTTACACTGTTCTGAAGCTATTCAGTTTAAACGTGTCTCTGCAAGTTGTACTCCAACATCAACTTCCCTTCTAACAATATGCATTCCGTGCAGTCCTGTCCGACCGCAAGCTTTCCTGTCTGTCGAAGCAACGTGAGCAGAACATGCACGTTACGGTACAGTTACACACACTGTAGATTTATTGTTACACAGACGTGACAGTCGGCTGCACGTTGACTGTGTTATACTCAGGTACAGTGTCCCACACACTCACTGTACAGAAGAAGCATTCCTCGGCTGCGGTCCAGATATGATTGTGACGGCAGTCTTATATCCAGATGTACTCTGGCATCGATTGTTCTGTATGTAGCCTACAACATTGTTCACGGTACTTTGCCAACTATTTTGGCTTTTGCGTTTCCAAACAAAATGCAGTCTAATTTTATTGTTCTCGCCATATTAACAAAAACAGTAAGAGCAACAAACATAAATATTTGCTCAATATGACTTTAGTCATTACATTTTTTAAGGCGGGATCCCCTCTGGACCTCCACGTAAATACACAGAACTGTGTTTTCTGCGCGGTACGGTCTGAGCCTGTAACATAATTCAGCTTTATTTACGTGTTTTTTATGAATCTCAGAACAAACAGCGATTATTTCGCTGTACAGCAGTAACTGATTTGTTTTTATAACCGAGATGGAGTGTGTTTACTGTGTGGCACGAACTTAGGATGTAACATAATTCAGCGTAATTTCAGTCTTTAAATGGTCAAACACGAAGGTATAAAATAGCAACGAAATATCCTAACAACGTTCTCTTTGGTGTAATTTTTTATTTAAGGCCGTGCCATGGCTCAGGCGGTTAGCAATAATAATGGCGCCATTCTAATTTCTATGAAAAGCGACAACATATCGTACATCCTTCCAATGCCGTATTACTTTATAAATAGCTTATTCGGTGTAAAATAAATTAAACTTACCCTTAAACAGCTGCATCGGGCACTGGACGTATCATTACTGGTTAAATATTTCGGTGCATTTACCTGCGTCTCGGAGAACGACATGGCGGCAGTCACAACACACGTCCAGTTCGTCTCAGTCCTGCCCACTTCATAATCATCCTTAACTGGCATTCACTTCGCAGCTTCATTAGAATATAAACTGACATCACAAAGGCAATATTATAATATTTTAAATGATGCAACACTTTGTTACACAAACAAGCACACATTAAAAACAAATTAAACGTAACTGACACACGAGCTATAATCCACTTTCACGACGCCATTATGCACACGATTGCAACTAGAAGGAGGAGGGGAAGTCGTGCTGCTCATCGCCTTACACCTGCGTCCCCCCCCCCCCCCCTCGTATCACCAAAATGTGACATCTACTGGTCAAACTTGGTACTGTATAATTATTTTTTGTTGCTTACTGGCGGAAGAAAATATATCAATACGTTAATATATGTATAACAAATATTATTTGGGCCTTCATGCATATTTACATTACATGTGTTATTAAATACTCTGAATTAGAATTCTTAAAATTATACAAGTTCTGTGCCCTATTGCTACAAGATGTCGCTACAAATCAAGAGGAAAAACCGGTTTGTGCTGGTAGATAAAGAACACGTGCAATTTGCTGGCCTGTGCTCTTTGCTGCCTGGAGGGTTGAATATTGGCCAATCAAGACGAAACTCTTAGAGTCATTTCTATCTGACGTCATGTGGAATTAGTGGGGGATAAAGTGGCATCGGGTAAGGCATTTCTCCTCTTTTAGTCCCTTCTCCTCTGCTAGTCAACATTCCACAACTGCTGCACACTAAATTTTCAGAGACCCTTCATATGTACGATAGACCCAGCTTGGGGCTTTCGCATCTGAACCTTATTTCGGCCGGATACAAAGCAAGGAATTTAAGATACGTGAAGATGTGAGGTTCTCAGAGCCGTGTTACTGGAAGTTCAAGTCTTCCGGGATGTGACCCTGTGTCACTGGAGAGTATGTTAACGGATGATCGAAGATTTGAATATTCAGTTTAAGATATCTTTACTTGTAAACTAGTTGTAAATTGAGGATTCAGATTCTCTGGGATAAAAGGCTGTGTCGTTTGGTGAGTGATTCCCGACGTTTCGATGGATCATAGTACCCACGTTCGAAACGTCGCGAACCACGTACACAAAGACACAGCGTCAACACAAACGACTTGGATCCTCTGAAACGCCGCTGTGAGAACCACAAATCTCACAGATATATAATACACGGAAGACAGTGTACATGGAGAAAAGAATTGAGTTGTAACTCAACCCAATCTTTGTTATTTACAAACGTATATGTGACCAATTGAGAAGAATGATTTGGTCGGGGCATGCAGCACGTATGGGCGCGGGGAGAGGTGCATACAAGATTTTGGTGGGGAAACCTGAGGGAAGGGACCACTTGGAAGACCCAGGCGTAGATGGGATGGTAATATTAAAATGGATCTTCAAGACGTGGGATGGGGCATGGACTGGATTGATACGGCTCAGGACAGGGACAGGTGGCGGGCTCTTGTATATTCTATAATTCCGGTAAAAGCCGTTTTAACAGTAATTTACAGCACCAATTCAGTGCTGCTTACCAGTCCGACAAATTCTAAGATCAAAACGACTGCATGTTTCAAGCAGCTGGTACCATCAGTTTGACAATATCCTTAAAGCTTATTGCCCTACTCTGCTGTGTTTGATACCGATAATTATATGTTGTTGTTGTTGTTGTTGTTGTTGTTGTTGTTGTTATTGCTGCTGCTGCTGTTGTTGTTGTTGTTGTTGCTGCTGCTGCTGCTGCTGGTGTTGTACTTTTTGTTGTTGCAATCACTTAAGATTAACGTTTATTTACGGACACGAGAACATGGAAATAAACATTCGTACAGTGTTTTAAATCACGCCAAATCCTTACATTCTGTGACACTGCATCCAAAACATTCGAAAAGTAAATATGCCTAAAAGGTAACTTAAAAAGTTAGGCAAATATCCACAAGGCACAACATGTCCAAATGTTCGCTTTCTTATTCTTCATATTCACCGCGATCATTCTGAATAACAAAAGAGGCATTCACTTTGCAATCAGACACCTCAAAACACAGAATATTTATATGCTGAAATTCACACACAATAATCAAATGTCTTCAAATAGCAAACTTAGCCAAATATAATTGCATATGTTTACTTTCAGCTATCCTCTCTTTAGATTTTACACAGAGAGAGGAATTATTTCTGTATTTCAAGTGTTCAGCAAAGCTCTATTCAACACACGCCACAGCCCTATGCACAAAGTGGCTGAACGTTCACACACACTTATACACTTTCACTGTCACAAGGAACACAGAATTAGCACATTTTATGAGAGTTCTTCAAATTTAGAGTGCCTGTTTCCTGCCCAATGTGCGTATCAAGCATACACATATATAACAGGACATATTTATGTACTAAATGAGCATAATGAAACCTACAAATCTCAAGAATAAATGCCAGAGAAAAATAATTTATTTATAAAAAACGTGTCGAATTTTTCGAACTTTGAAATCCACCGACCCGTAACTTTATATTTCAGGTCAGCCCTCCGTTCACCTACAGCAACAGTATACAAAACATCGCCTTAGAGAACTCCACAGTGCCTGATGGAACCTTAGTTGTTGCCACTGGATGGGGAGCCACTTCAGTAAGGCATTACACTGAGTACAGTTTAGCGTGGCAACACTCATTCTGCGAAACCTTCAGCAAATCTGTCACCAAAAGGCAGTGAATTTTCGGTTAATAATATGACTCACACAGCACAACAAATCGTAACGTAATCTGACTTTATGTAACTACCGGTCACAGTATTCTGCACATTTCTGCTTCTGAAGTCTCGTGTCTTCTGGAAAGATAAGCCATGTGAACGTGTAAATAAACACTGACGTTTCGGAATACGCTACTACTTTCAGTTCGAGTCTCAGATTTGCCCAGAGAGTTTTTTAACATAAGCACAGTTGTGGACAGAAAGAGACTAGCAAATTGTGCTCTTGAACACAAAGAAAGTCTGAAAGCCTTCTCTCAGTATTGCACTGCGCTCTGTTCGCTGTACATTCCAGGTACAGTCACAGCCTGCACTGTTACACTGTTCTGAAGCAATGCAATTTGCAAAATGTCCTTCCAATTTACATTTCAACATCAATTTCCGTTCTAACAATATGCATTCCATGCAGTCCTGTCCGACCGCAAGCTTTCCTGCCTGTCGAACCAACATGAGCAGAACATGCACGTTACAGTACAGTTACACACACTGTAGATTTATTGTTACACAGACGTGACAGTCGGCTGCACGTTGACTGTGTTATACTCAGGTACAGTGTCCCACACACTCACTGTACAGAAGAAGCATTGCCCACTTATGATCTAGAGATGATGACAAACGCAATCCCACACCCAGAGGTACTCTGGCATCTACTGGTCGGTATGTAGCCTACAACACCCTTCACAGCACTTTCCCACTGATCTGGCTTTTACGTTTCTAAACAAAATGCAGTCTGCTTCTATTTTTCTTGAGAAGTTAACAAATAGATTCAGACTCACAAACATCAATATCTGCCTGACATGACCCTGCTGAATACAGCAAACGTCTTGTTGTTTTGCAGAAGGGAGACAACATCATCAGCGACACCCTGCGTGAGGTGACTGTACAGACTGTAAGTGACGCCTCATGTAACATTTCCTATAGTGAAGATATCGCTCCCCGCATGTTTTGTGCTGGACTGCCTTGTGGGGGCAGAGATGTATGCATGGTAAGGGGTTTGTGATAACAAAAATGTGTGTCCGAAAATGTTATATTTGATAGTATACAAAAGGATTTATTTTACAATCCATGTAAATGGTGTTTATTACATCGACTCATTCTCAGTTTTAAACGACCCCGCGTCAAGCATTTAGTGCTAACAGCTTAACTATACTCTCAGTGTTTATGGTCCTTCTGTGCTGTCTTTCGTACTGACAATTACAGACTGTTGTGTTGTTGTTGTTGTTGTTGTTGTTGTTGTTGTTGTTGTGGTTGTTGTTGTTGCAATCATTAAAGTTTAACGTTTACTTACGGATGTAAGACGTAGGGCAGTAAACATTCTGACATCTTGTTTATTCAGGTCAATTTAATATATTTCATTACATTCATCCAAGAAGGCGAAAATTAAATTTGTATAAGTAAAAACTTAAAAAGTTAGGAAATATCCACAAGGCATAACACACCCAAACGTCCGTCTCCCCTTATACATATGTCCTGCGATTATTTTCAATAAGAGAAGAGGCTGTCATGTTGCAATCAGACAGACATGACAAGGCTAATGGTCGTCTGTCGCTGCAGCTTAGCGTACTCAACTTTGCACATCCCAGTGTCAATATTCTACATGTATTAATCGATTATTATTGACCCTTTATGTGTAGATCGACAATATGTCTTCAGCCTCAGCTCGTGCCTCACATGAAGCCAGTACCTCAAAACGTTAAGTTCAAATAAACAACTGCTTCCACTGCCTCGCTGTCACCTCACGGCACACCGCCACAGCCAAATCATAAGTACTGAGAACAACACGATGTTAAATCAGTGTGCGAATTTATTCTTGTAATTCGTCTAATATCTTGTCCACTTTTAACCAAATTAGAATTTGCTGACAGATTTTACTAAAAATCTTAAATATGAAGCGTCAGAAAAATCGTTCCTGCGACAGATGCTGTGTTCAAAGTGGACAGACGCAAGACAAAACAGGGCTAATATTCGCTTTTCGCAGCTGCCTTGAGATCTAATCTAAAATCGGCTTAATGCTTGCAGCAGACGTTTTGTTTGATTAGGATTTCAAATGTAACAGATTCGATTATGTTTAAAATATTCACTACCTGCTACTTACACAAATAATTTTTAATCGTATATAGTACAAAACACAAATTTCGGTCTTAATTTTAAATAATATTTTTTAAAATAACGTTTTAATGAAAAATATATTACAAACACCTGCCTACTGTGGCAGAAATCGCCAAGATGTTAACAGGTACAGATATAGTTTCGTTTAGTCTGGTACTTCTTTAACACGGCTGCTAGATTTCTCAAACTTCTCTGATCCTCAAGTATTTGTGGCTTCTCAAATGGCACATATATTTATGCACTTTACTGCTTGTGCATTTGTTTTAGGGAGACAATGGCGGTCCTTTGGCTGCCCTTTGCCCTCTCAGACTTGTTGGTTTTGTCTCTGCGGGAATCGGATACGCCGATCCTGGCTACCCAGGCCTTTGCACCAAGGTGTCTGCTGTGCGTGACTGCATACAAGTCGTCTGGAATTACCAATGTTACCAGCCAACGCTAATGAAACTGGCTATAGGCCCTGCAGTACCTTAAGGTGGAAAGTTGCCCGTTGAATTCTGTAAATGTAAAAGAATGTAAATAAAAGCAAGTCATGTGAACAAAGCTCTTTAAACTTTCAACCTTCGACCCTTGGACCTTGTTGACTCAACAGCCTGTGTGTCGCTATGTATGTCTGCACGGTGTATACTGGCTGCCTGTTACAAACACCGAAAAAATTCATCAGTTCTCCCGAAATGGATTGGAGCAAAAAAAAAATTATTCGACCGCTCGAACAGATCTTCGCGCCATACTGCATGATATTCGAGGACCTGAAGGAAACAGAGAAGCAGCTGCCATCACAAGAGTTCTGTAAACAAAAATGAAAACACCAAAAAATTCTTGTGTGGCGGCGAAGTATTCACGGATTTTCTTTTTTCGTGGGGTGACTTGGAACACACTCCCCACAAAAGCGAGACACGAATACAGTAACACTTTACTCAGCCCATTTAGGATGATTGGTTCTGATGGTAGGAAGTAAATGTTACGAAAGGGAACTTAGATAAACAGCAATGACTAAGTGTAATGTGGGTTGCAGCTTAACTGGGATAGCACGATAGCAGTGCTTCAATGAAACGTCTGTCCCTCCGTTGTCCCCTCAGTGTACAGGATGCTGTACAGTTGGAGAGTAACAACGGATGTGCAGTGCGTGGGAGGGACGGGAATTCGTATAAATGTGATATTTGCTGTGCTCACGGCAAAACAATTTGTACCTGCAGACATAAAGACATGTTCTCGTCTCCACACACCTCCAGACCGGACCTGGGGCCCACCCAGGCTTTTCTCAGGGGGTAAAGCGCCAGGGCGTGGCTTTGATCAAACATCTCGATCTAGCGTAAAGGTTGAGAATGAGTAGAGCTAAACTTCTACTCCTCCTCTGCGCCAGCATGGCGTGTTACGGTAAGACCTTTACCCTTACATGCAAGTGCAAACTTTAATTTCTTAAACTAATTTTGGAGGTTGCGCTCATACAGTGCCAGACTTCAGGTTCTGAAAAAGTTTTGAACTGTAGGTCTGCATAACTTACAGTGTTGGTGGGGGTTTAGAATGCAGAAGGACCAATTAATACAAGAGAGATAACTGTAGAACGGAGTGGACAGCAGCGGTATTACATTTCATTTACTGATTCCGCTTTAAGTGGGTCCCTGTGACCACGGCATGGCGCGTCCTGAAGTTGGGGATGGAGGAACGGCCTCGAAATATGTGCGGTAGCTGCGAATACATTGAATAAGAAGTATTGGACAGCCGACAAGTGGTGGTCCTTCAGCATGGGTTTTGAGCGAGGTGCTAACAAACCCTCGCCGTAAAAACATACGCTGTTACGAAGCATTCGCAAGGCCTCGGACTTGGACTGTTAGATTGGTACGATGTAAACAGTGGAAAAGGGACATGAGATTTGAGATCAGCTGGCTCAGGATAGGGACACGAGGCGGGTACTTGCCAATGCGGTACTGAACTTTCGGATTGCATAAAATGCGTCCAAATTCTTGACTAGCTCAGGACCTGTTCGCTTCTCAAGAAAGACTTCATGCATTTAGTTTAGTTGGTTTGCTGACTTCTTTGTATGAAATTCAGTGATCCCCGTAATTAGGTACAAGTAAATCTATACGTTTTTAAAAAGTAGAGTGAAGCATTTTACACAAACTTATCAATTTGCATTCAGTCTACAGAACAGCACTAAACGCTCCTCCGGAACTGTCTCAAATGATAATTACGCTGTTTGTCTGCTGATCTCATTGTGCGGGATAAAAGGAAGCTTTGTTACACTTTCCTGCATAAGATGCACACAAAAATAACCAAATGTCAATACACGAATATATAAAGAAATAAATAAGTAAAAAAATAAATAATCAGCTGTCACGCTATTTGTCAACTTGACGCTGAGTATAAACACACTGTCCTGAATGCTTCAGACAAGACAGTGCACCGGTTATCTTATTTTCAGGCGCTAATATTTTAAACACCGGTCTGAGAAATTAACATAGGTTTCCTTCCTTCGTAAATCATACCTCTCACGTAATATAAGATAATATTTCAACGTCTAAGATAATTAACCTAAAATTAGTAACGACAGTGATTATGAACGGCAATTCAGTAATTAGGGTACGGACTGAATAACCTAGGGTTCGAGTTCCGGCAGGTGCAACATATGTTTCTCTTCTCCCAGGGTATACTGGTATACTGTTAACCATAACATTATACCCCTCGGTTATAACGACACTCGTTTATAACGACACAAAGTACTGAGTCCCTTTCCTTACGTTATAACCAATCAGAAAAATTCTTGAGCCAGAAAATTGCGACGCACAAGTTGAAGTATCCTGCAACAGCTTAAGAATACTGTCGCTGCTTTTTAGTGTTTTCTGCTTTCAGTTAAGTTTGAAATTTATTTAGGTGTGTACATAAAAATATAGAAAAATATTCTTACAATACTTTAAGTCATGTCAGTTTCACATAGCTTTACCATTTCATTTAAAAACTCAAAGCGCAGATCTACCTGAAACTGTAGTTAACAAGTTAGGAAAAGTCTGCGCGATGTAACATGTCTGGTACGTTCGCTCTACTATTGTTCTTTTTTCGTGTCTAGTTTCGAGAAGTTGCTTTTTGTGGTCCCCAAAAACAAAAACACGTTAACAAACAAACGTATAAGTACTTTGCATTAGCACTGGCCGCCACTGAAGCAGGCAGGGGCAAGTGCCTCTCCAAAGATTTTTAATCGCTTTCTTCACCAATATATTGTAATACAAAGTTGTAATAACTGGTGAAAATTGTACATTGTGATTTAAATTGCCACAAAGTATTTAATGCAAGTAATTGCACATGAAACCATAAATCACTATTTGTTATTGGTTAACATGTGCAATTAGTTGGATTATACACGGTATAGTCAGTTTACTGCACGGAATGTGGATAAGGTTAAGTTAGATTTAAACTGCACTTAAAAGTCGCACCTCAGTGTTGTCTGCTTCATTCCGTCACTTGCCGGCTCACTGGTTTCCTCAGGGGCACTATTTCTCCGCATGCGCACCAGCTGCAGTGTGAAATATGGAGGACGGAAAAGAAGAAGAGTACAAGCAGGCAAATTAGGTCTCGGTGCAGGTGTAGACGCCCTATTCCCGGCGCGGACGTGAAATTATTGCGTTCAACAAAATATAGGTGTTGAAATAGTAAGTGATTTAGTAACAAACGAAGACAAACTTAAATGTGGCTTTACTAAACACATGTCTGCTGCTCTTTTTTAAAGGTATAAAAACTCCGAAAGCTTCAAAATGTCATTCCCAGAGAAACATTTGGAAGCAAGTGCTGAAGTTTTACAGATCTTAAAAAATTTAACCCAAAACTAAATTAGAAGTCTTACAGTCAGCCGAATATATACGACACGCATCAGATGCCACTGGTTCTTTTTACAGTTCTCATAAAAAAGAAGTTCAAAACAGGTTCATTAAACCGTTCGGACTCCAAAATTTGTAATTACACTTTTAATGGCCACTGTCGAAAACAAAATGTGCTTCTCGCCGACAAAACGAGTAAAATATTTTTATGGAATACCATAAGGTAATGACATACTGAATGCCTTATTAATTTCGTCAATTGCAAGATTCAATCGATTCTAAACCTGACGTCCATAAAAAAAAGACATCCATGTAGTTTCAAGGAAAAAACAGAACGTTGTGTTCCAACTGCATGTGAAATACTAAGGAAAGAAGCTTTCTTACACAACCATATAACACTTACACAACCATATAACACTTACACAACCACATAACACTTACACAACCATATAACACTTACACAACCACATAACACTTACACAACCACATAACACTTACACAACCACATAACACAACCATATAACACTTACACAACCATAGAACGTTTACGGTCTTGTTTCTTGTATCCTCCCTTAAAGAACACCCTCGAACCAACACCGATCTGTCACACTGTATTTCATGCTTCAGTTACTTTCTCACTGTCCTGTGCACCTGCGTTCCGTGTGGCTTGGCAAACAGCAAAAGTAATTACGCAGTTTACTCAAAGTACTTTTGTTTTAGGGTGATTCTTGTGGACCTTTGGTTGCCAAAAGAAAATTGGTTGGTATTGCGTCTTTAACATCCAAAGAAGTGGCCACGTTGGCCAACCGGATATTAACACCAAAGTGTCTGCTGTGTATGAGTGGATACAAGCAAGAATGGAAGTTCCGCAATATGTCGCCTAGAAAGTGAAAAGGCCAAAGCCGAAATTGGAATGTCATGCTTCAGTAATAGTAGTTGTAGCATTACTATTAGTAATAGTAGTAGTTGTAGTACAAACAATTGCAATTACCTAGGCTGCAAAACAAACCAGTGCTGTAAAATAATGTTACCCCATTAAGCATGTAAAAGTGAAAGAGGGCAAGTAAAAGCAAACCTCATGATCAAAGCCGTCACAATTTTTAACATATCATCCTTGGTCTTTGAGGACTTAAATATGTGTGAGTCTGCGTGTGTGCGTGCGTGCGTCTGCGGGAAATAAACCAAACAACGTTTCTTTCTGCGGTGCTGCAGCCCAAATCGGACATGGGTCTCCCCTTTGGACGTTTGTAGATCACACACACACACACACACACACACACACACACACACACACACCCGATACTGTTTCCTGTATTTTATTCAGTCAGCCCCTTCCACACTACCGTCACTTTGTGATACAGTTTATGTTGAACAGTTCTCAGTTAAGACAAAAGAGTTCTGAGACTGGAGAGAAACAAGCTCTACGCAGCACATTCCTCGTGATAAGCTGACAGTCACTCAGCTAGCCAACAAACTGCCAAACCTCCATGCCAATTTCCTGTTCATTACCACAGCCACAACAATCCTCCAACCACAGCCGCAGACACGCAGCACACAACAATTTATATCCTACGCATATTCTTAAAATTCAGCGTACAATGTTACGCAGTCTACACTTACGTTTGTCAAATGACCGGCCTTTTATGGTGCACAACAAATTTTCCAATTTCTCATCATTCCCCAGTATGCAGCATGACCTGCCCATCTCTCGCTCCTTCATTTTTAAAGCCACATAACATTTGTAACACTCCGTGGCCAACTGTTTACCCGCCAAGTGAACAAGCCACACAGAACCCATAACGTACACAGGCTGTAGGATTAACAGGATGGTTTCCTCCTTGGAGTTCAGTGCCCCCTTACCGAGATGCGGGACCGCCTGCACTGAAAGCAGAGGTTATAACCGCTACATAGCAACGAATGTAAACTGTCAACGATGTCCTTGTGCCCCAAAATTGAAAGAGGACTAAACAATTTTGGAAAATGTTGTTACAAAATGGAGAATTGTTAATAAACAATATCACATTTGAGCCTAACACAATTTAGTAACAAGTTATTACCTATGCAGGCCGACAGAGTGCAGTGTGTGTACAGACTAGGCCAAGGCCTGATGCAACTTACGTATTGTGACCCACGCTCAACAAAAGAAAGAAATTTTCTCTTCTCCAAACTGACCAGACCAGCCCCGGTACATACAGCCGCTCATTCAATGGATGCCCGGGGGATGTCTGTTCGGGCACAAAGCGGCTGGAGCATGAAGCTGCCTACATACCTCCATCTACTGAAAACGTTAAAATGAGAAGTGCTGTACCTGCAGCACCCCATATGCCTTCCCAACGTGCACAGTGGCACAGTTACTGTGCTGCCATTACCGCTGTAACGTTCCTATCTGTAGCAAATAGCGTGTCGGTAACTACTGGGGCACATGGAACTGAAGAACACGTTACAGGGGGTAATAGGGGCTATCATGGCGGGGACTGTGACGGAATACTGGAGTTAGTTTAAGAGTCAGGCAGTCATACAGTCATTCAGTTGGTCAGTTAGTCAAGAGTTAATACAGATTGACTATCCCATATCCGAAATTCCGAAATCCGAAAACCTCCAAAATCTGAAACTTTTTGCGCGGGGACACGAGCACAATGCTGTGCAGGTGTAGATACTTGTAATTAAATTCAGTGCTCAGTTTGTTCTTATAGCCTAATTAAAGCCTGTACATCCATAAGCTGTACATGAAAATTAACTGGATCTCGCATTTATATGTGGTTCCCATTCCCAAGCTATCCCATTATAATATGCAATGATTCCAAAATCCGAAAAAAAAACCGAAATCCGAGACATTTCCGGTCCCATGAATTCCGGATAAGGGATGATCAACCAGCAATGGGAACACAAAGTCAGCAAGGCGCATCACTTAACGGAGGCTACCGGGGGAGTACAATCAGAAAGAAATAAAATTGACAGAAGAAGAAATGCTGTAACGGTAGACTAACAGCAGTACTGCGGGTAGCAAAATGAGAACAGGCCGATATAAATAGGCTCACAGATAAGCAATCTCTCCTTCACAATACCTTACTGCTCTGCCGCACGGATTTAGGGAAGGTAAAAAACAATGTCATTTAACAGCCTAGGTTGGCCCGACTATTAAAATACTTAACGCGTTATTTTCATTTTAATAATAATTGTTCATGTTTTTGTTGCAGAAACATGTGGAGTGACGTACCCCACCCCCGTCTGTGACTTAAAGCACGAAATTTGCAAAGGAAAGCTCAACCAATCTGAACACGGAGTAGACACAAGCATTGCGGGGAAATCTCACACAGTACGTCAGATGGAGGCCAAGAATTAAGTGAAGAAAAAACAAATAAATTCATTACATTATTCATCAAAACTACTATAACTAAATACTCACGGTCCACCGTCGGAACACACACACACACACACACACACACACACACACACAGAGTTGCGAACCCTGTTATAACGACATCAGTTGAGGCGACACCCCGCCTATTGCGTCAGATACTCTGTGGTACCAACTAATTCCTCACCGTTAACACAACATTATACTCCTCGGTTAGAACAACACTACTTTATAACGACACATATTCAGTTCCTTTCATGACGTTCTAACCGAGTTCGACTGTACATCGTCAACACAGGACTGCCAATGTCCCACTGGACGCAGCGTGTTACAGAGCAAGAAACACAGAGAGTCTCCACACTCGGTGTAAACACAAAACAAAACACTTGTGTGGTGTTGCCGGAAATTAAAAAAACGTATAGAAACACAGATCAAACTAAACTTCGGACAACATAGCAAGCGGCACCATAATTAGAACCCGCAGTTCGAGACGCAAATTTGGAAACGACTTGCTAAATCAGAGTTACCGGCAGGTAGAAGGAAAGGGCATCCTGCGGGGAGGGGGGGCAGTAAGGGCACAAAGCTGAGATCTCTGTAGGCAAGATGGCGGCTGTCCGGGAGTGCCTTCCACGCGACACACTTTTGGTTATAGATGCATAACAAAGGGCGGACAGAATACATGCTATCATAATTTTATGCATTGTGATTTTAATGGGATTCAGGTGTTTAGTCGTGTCAGTTATGCCTTTGCACTGATTGGAAGGAACTTAATTATTACATATTCAGATCTTCTGCGATTTTAAATCGTGTGGACCGCTAAATATTCACCTACGTAGGAAGGTTACCTGTTACATGCAGCACCGCACAGTGTAGGAAGCAGCCGCTCGAGTAATGTAAAATTTGTGGCTTAAATATTAAGTGACATTTGGAGGCAAATTTGATGGCATTCAGGGATATAATGCACACGTATCAGAGTGCATGAAAGGAAGGGTTATGTGTGCAAATCATAGCTAGAAATGCGAACTACCGGATTTAATAATTTGGGTGCTAAGTACGTCATACATCAATAATGTAGGCCTCAGTTCCTGCTGTGCACAATTCCCGACATTATAATGCGTTACGCGTGTAACTGTTTACCACTCGACACGTGCTGTGCTTCAAGAGCATTTGGAGATTTATCAGAACTGCTGTGATAACTTTGACACTCATATTTGAATTACAGTTTTTAAATTTGGCTCCACGTTCTCCTCTGTTTACAGCGTGAAGAAGGTCACCTGACAGGAGGAAGTCAGTTTATTTCTGTCATTTCAGATTGTGTTGAAAACAAATGCATGTGGAATTTATAGCACTAATGGCATCACACATTGTGCACTTAATGTGTATAATGGGGGGGGGGGTAGATAAGTCAATAAATTTGTTACTTACGCATCCCTTAATCCCAAGTCTGTTTATCAACAATTATACAATGTCACCTTTCTGTTCAAGGTAACTAAAGACTTATAAATTGTGTTCACGATACACTAGAGACAAAAACATGAAAGCAAGTAAGCATGATTCGCATTTTTATAGGACGCAATAAAACATTATACCTGATATATAAAAACTGCCAGCGGCTCATTATGACTAAGTAACCAGTTACTATCAGTTATGCGTTTTGTGGTACTGTTTTCAGCTCTGGTCGCCTGTGCAGCAGGTAAGTGCTACAACCACAAGCATTGGCAGATAACATATTTCGGACATACAGTGTCCACACACACACGCGCGCGCGCGCACACATACATCAAGTAAGCACCCAAAATATTTCACTTGGGTGGGGGCGCTGATTCCGAGGCTGTAAATAATTTATGTATCATTTCAGACTACTGCACAAAGCTAGTTTTTGCGCTCCTACATGTTTCGGCCACCTATTGCAGCCATTATTAGGCGCGTACAATATTATAAATACATAAGCAGCGTATGATATGTCACTAAATGCTAAACCTACATACATCAGCAATATACAGCAGTCAGTTGATGTGCAGTATTTCTAAAAATTACTCAGGTTGCAATACAAGAAAGGTATTGAAATATACGCGTGTATAAGAACGTGGGAAGCTGTCTCCAAACATGTTGCAGCATTAGATATCTGCTGTTTTTGATGGAGGGGAAATACATAAATATTCTACATATTTCGTATAAGATATTAATATTAGAAAATAAAAATTATAAATTCCTCCAACTTTTTTGAAAAATAGTGCTTCATGCGACAACAGATTAAAGCACATTTTACTGACGCACCCAATGGTTTGATATACGGTATATACACCAGGGGTGAATGTGCTGCACTTATTAACAGTATAAACGCGTGGAAAACAGACCCTGTATTGATGCATAGATAAATTGTACGATAACATGTTGCATCAAAACAGCAGATATCTAATGCGGCAAGATGTTTGGAGACAGCGTCTTGCATTATTACATTTTATATTTTAATACTTCGTTTTTATTGCAACCTGAATAATTTTTAATAATACTGTACATCAACTGACTGCTGTATATTGCTGGTGTATGTCGGTTTAGCATTTACCAACATATGATAGGCTGCTTGTGCCTATAATATTGTAGCTCCCTGATGATGGCTACAAACTTTAGCCGAAACATGTAGGAGCGCAAAAATTAAACGTTGTGTAGTGGCTGGAAATAAAACTACTGTGTAGAATGCAACAGCACGGAGTATGTATAAAATTAAATGTAATTTATATTTGTTTTTAAAAATTATGTTATAAAAATCATGTCATAAGTACAACCGTAACATAACACTGCTTGCATCTGCATTTTTATGTGTACAAGTGTAACTACACGTTCCATAACTCCCGCGCCTAATTTAAGTTACAATGTCTGGCCATCTTAATTTTTGAAGTTCCATCTAAGTCATCCTAAGATTTTAATACTATTTTTCAAAATTCTAATGTACAATTCATCATCTGATCTCAGCGTCTGATTTAGGCTGAAGGCTAGGTCACGTAAGACTTTTGTATCATCGTGTATACAAAAATTTTTTCTTTAAATTTCGATTTGGAGGGGACTGCAGTCCTTCAGCCCCCCCGCCGTTAAGCCGATGTCTACAAAATCTTGTGCTTTTTAAATTTCGATTTTGGGGCTGCAGTTCGGCCGCCCCAAATCCCTTGGGGGCGCGTGTATAACACAATGGAGTAATACTTGTTAAAACACTGGACTTGGTTTTTGTCTAGATAAGCAGAGTGCTTCTTCATTTACGCAATCCAATTGTTCGCTCTCCCACTTTACAAAGCCCATCGCTGATATCTAGGCTGAGCCAGACGGTAAAACTTCACATCCACCCAACATAAGGGATGTTCGGGGAAAAGCAATTGAATTCAAAAACTAATAAACAACAATACTTGATGATGATATAATAAAATCCAATTAAACACATTCTGTACCGTAGAAGTCCATAAAGCATTTTTTGAAAATTTAAAGTAACACATATTTCGTGACATAGATTGACTATATAGTGTTTAACACAACAAAATGCACAATCAGTAATAAATAATCGTTTGTTACGTACGCCCCTGCTACATGTTTCGAATTTTATGCACCACCTTATACACGTCGAAACATGTAGGAAGGGCATCAGTGACAAATGATTATTTACTATTGATGGTGCAGTATATTGCATTAAATATTGTAATTTTTGTAGTCGTTCTTATTTTTAAAATTTCTCTGGTGAAATCCAGTGCTTGTAGAGAACACTCCAGAGAGGACTGAAATGCTACAGAACGGAAAAAAGGCGGATAAAACATTCAAAATATTTATTCTG
This sequence comes from Coptotermes formosanus, assembly GCA_013340265.1. NCBI lineage: Eukaryota > Metazoa > Arthropoda > Insecta > Blattodea > Rhinotermitidae > Coptotermes > Coptotermes formosanus. Next base: position 67,027 of record BLKM01005552.1, on the reverse strand, counting down.
TTTATAAAAGTAATCGGCCTTTGGACTTTATAATGTAAATGTCTCTTAATATTTCAGGCAGTGCACTGACCACCCCAGGAATTATTCCACGTATTGTTGGTGGAAGCAATGCACCTATTACGGGATTCCCTTACCAAGTACGCCTATTGAATTTTTGTTCAGTTGCTGGTATTGACATATTTAACCTTTTAAAGCCTAGAGGTAACTTTACATACCACCAGGTTTAACATTAAAAAATTCTACGTGGTGCCCACATTGCCTTTGTGTTTTGTACGGATCTCAGAACAAACAGCAACTTTTGCCTTATAAAACATTAAGAGACTGATTTTTATAACCGAAGTGGAGAGTGTTTACAGCGCGGTACGCACTGAGTCCTTATATACAACAGATATGCTTCGTCTTTAAACGGTTAAACAAGAACATATATATATGTGTCTGTATCTTATGGTTACGACACGTCCGATTTTCCAGGATATGTCCTGTTTTTCAGGCTTTAGAATTGTGACCAGGGTGATTTTTTAATTGTATAAAAATGTCCGGGTTTTTTACCTTGTCCGTCGCCACAATCAAACGGTGATCTTTACCTACGTTACAGCCGTTGGTCTCATAGGCAAAGTTTTAACTTCAGAAATTATTTTCACGGTCACTTCCGCTTCTTCCGAACGCATGCTCGCACATCCAGTTTCCGGTCATTCATTTTGAATTGTGTGCAGAGCAGTAGAGGAAGTGCAGTACGCTTATTTATTTCCTGTGTCATTTTTATCGCGTTCTTGCGATGGGAAAAGAAAATGCAGATTGATGGACGAACTAAAAGCAAGTATTCGTGTCTCCGAAATGGCCGCGACCAGTGGGAAGCAGAGTGTTTGGTACGTAAACCACGAACTTTTTTGTCTGCGGAGAGCAAGGATGCTCTTGCATCTTCGAGTCCACGTGGAATGCGAGAAGCACACATCGCCCTTTCCGACCAAAATTCGGAAAACCCTTTTGCCACTAATATGTCCTCTTTTTCATGGTCGATAATTGGAAGAGGTCGTCTTTTCCTGTGGTGGATATATGATAACCGTAGTGTAAATATGTGTGCATGGCGATAAAACATATTCCCTAAGGTCTTAAAATTAACATCAAAACACAAATTTTAACATAATTTAATTTATTAAATGTTTATATCCAGAGCTCGTATAAATACTAAAGATACTTTTTAAAAATTTGTCTTCGTGTCCATGAGAACATGTAGCCTCTCCATTACAAAAATCAGTGCTTTTGTATAAATCTTTATCAATTTTGAGAACCATGTGAGTCCAGTTTGAAATGATGCGTTCTTCAATTGTAAAACAGGCAAAACAGAGAACAAACGAAACTGTGTTTCCTACATATGCCTGAATACAGTAGGTCGGCAGCATGTACAGTTGCCCCATGAAAGATTATCAAAACTGCACATTATTAATGGGGTTAAATTTAAACGAATGGCGTTACGTTAACATGGCTCTGGCTGTCAACAGCTACACAAAAATCACTGACTTCAGTTAAGCAAATCACTGATTAAATAAAATAATTTTACTTTCTTTCTTCATTAGAAGTATCGAATATTTTTTAAATTTAAAGTTGAGGACTCTTTATCAGCAAGCAAACGTACTGCCACAATTGCCTACATAACGATCCACCAGCTCTTCTCAAAGCAATTGATTCCACGCCAGATAAACGACGGTGATAGTACAATTATTATGACAAAACTAACTTCAGTTATTTATGTCATAATAATTAAACATCTTGCTTGAAATATTCATGTAATAATTAACCCGTCTTCTCCATCAAGTAACGGAGAACTTGGAATGCTGGAATACGGATAAGGCATATAAATTCCTGTTGGCCACGGAAGATTACAAAACTGGCCTCCTCATTCAGTACACCGCCTTCACTTTAACTTTTTCCTTGGACTGTACAGAACTATGAAAAAGAAAAAGAAACAACAACACATACAGGTTTACGACGAAATGTAAATTCCGCTCTTTGCATATCGACACAATTCTGAGAGCATAACAAGGAAAACTCACTTCGTTGTAATATTCAGTGGCCTAGTAATTTACAAAATGTACAGGATGGTATGGAAAACAAAAACCAGCAGACAAGAATACGTAACAGTAAAGTTGCTATGCAGGTGATAAGGTAAATAAAAGAAATTGTTCCACTCAGCTTCCTGTTTTGCTGCAGTCAGACTCATGTCCAAGCAATGCAGTCAATAAGACCCTGAAATATAGTAGGTATTTTGTGGGACAACCTGTACACGTATAAACGTTGTAATGAATAAGGTCAAAAGAAATGAAGTCCTTCAACAGACTTACGCTGAATCACAATGCATGTTTGAATTTCAGCTGGCGCTACTTCTGAAAAATGGAACTCAGTACTGCGGTGGAGTCATCATCGACAGACACTGGGGATTAACAGCAGCGCACTGCGTTAAGAAGTACGTTTGTACTGTCAAATGCCCTATCCGTAGACATTCCATTTACAGCACTTGTTAAGGAGTGTAAATATGTAAATTTGACATAAATTCTATTAATCTTATAAAGTCATTGCATAAAGGGAGGTAATGAGTTATTTAAAATTTTTGAAAGACTTACAATATTTGGAAACACTTCAACAAACCAGATGTATGCTCACAAAAAGAGCAGGTTAAATGCATGGAAGGCTTGCTACATCTGTCCCAGATGCTAAATACCATTGCCTTAGCCCACGCAGCTGAGTCTTTCTTAAGAGGCTAATAATCGCCCACTCAGTCAACATTCTATCCGCATTTTTTCAGACCCAAAGTCCCAACGCTGAGTTCACACGCCAGCCACCTGTCGCTGCACTGAGCCACATGATCAAGTTCACATCACCATATTTCATTACTTGACATCTATTTTTGTATCACTCTCCCATTAACAACTCTCTCTCATGTCACATTTCCCATTCATTTCTTCTTCTTCCTCCTCCTCCTCCTCCTCTTCTTCTTCTTCTTCTTCTTCTTCTTCTTCTTCTTCTTCTTCTTCCTCTTCTTTAGTACCACAGCCTTCTTAAGCCAAGAACCCCGCTCCCCCCTAACGTCTCCACACCGACACAAACAATGTGGCGGCCATCAGCCTGAAGTTAACATTGTTTTCCTTCTTCCTCTGTTATATCTTTATGTCCCTGATGATGACGGACTACCCGTCGAAATATGTTGGACCCCGCCTAATGAAAATTTTAAGTTTTAAATCTTGAAATGTTAATGCATTTGATACACATAGTGTTGGAGCTGGTTCTTACCTCACACACTGAGTTACCAACACGGTACGGAAAACATTAAAAACAGTAATGAGCCTTCCGGTTCCATAAAATGTAGGGAAAGTCTTGATTAGATGAGCAAGTTTTAGCTTCTCAAGAAGGACCCACCTGCACAGAGCTAATTGCCATGAACGTGACACGGTGCAGCACGCTAGGAGCACAGTCAAACACGAATGGTTAGCGCGAGAAGACACGGCTGGCACACGGTCTGTGCACAGTACGAGGAGAGGCCTAGTTGCGGGAATTTGCCTTCGATGTGAAGCGAAGTTCCACATAAAAGGACACCAAACATACTGGTATAAACATTCTGATACACGCATACATACAGGCGGTATTGCGTTTTAAAGTTCAATCGCTACACTTTCAGGGGAATTTTAAATATTACGTTTGTTTAACATCATGCATAACACAATCTTTAAAATTTTGGTATCCACAGGGGTCAGTTGGAGTCTGTAAGAGCTGGCTCCGCGTATTCCACGAAGGACGGAACTGTTTACAACGTGCAAACGGTCAACTTCCACCCGAATTTCAGCGAGGAAACAGGCGACTATGACATCGCTGTTTTTGAGGTCTGTATTCATGTTATATGCTGTACAAAAACATTCCTGTATGCAGCGCACTACTGACATACGCTTACATTTATAATTATCTTCATGTCACAGTATTCCATGCTACGAATTCTTGCAATTTTTAACTCGTTACGTCATCGCAAATCTCATATTCTGAATGCAGAGTTAAGCTATTTCTAAGTTTATACGTTTTAATAATATCACCTGCCTACTGAACTTTCAAGCAGTAATGCCTACATGTACAGATATATATATAATATATATATACATATCTGGAGTAAAAGCTAACTTATTTTTCTGTATGTTTCTCCATCAGTATTCCTTTAAAATTGCACACTTAGGAAAGGCTACCCAAAAGTTCCTGATCTTGCCGCTAGGATCGAGAAAGCCAAGCAGTACAGTTTTACACGACTAGGCGTCCCCTTATCGCCATATTCTAAACTAGTCTAATGAGTTTTTATCCAGAACCAACTGCTTTGTTTCTCAACGAGTGTTTAACCCGCACGCAAATATCTATGTTGACTTTTCTTTCTAGTGCGGAAAATTGCGTCAGAAAGACACGAAATTCTCAGAGCAGCTTTCCCTGACAATGCCATAGGGGCAACACAGTTTTTTAAATTAATTTCTCTCTAGTCTAAGGAGCGAAAATTTGGTTGAAGTTTGTGAGCTTTCAAGTCGTCCGTCCGTCCACATGTCCTTTTGGACGGTGAGGGCATTGTTTGTGAGGAATTTGCTCCTCGAGACTGAAGGGTTGATCGTTATTTTTACCGGGAGCTTTTCCAAAGCCCGAGGGAGCCAACCGCCAGAAACTTTTCGAAGAATAGCTGAAACAGAACTGGTTGTTGATCCATGAGAGTGAGCTGAGACACAGTGCAGGAATTATTGACGACCGAAAGGATAGCTGTGCTAAACGAACCCCCTCGCCCTTAATAGACTGATCTAGCCCCTCCTTATTGTTTCTCATTCCGAGAATGGAATCGCAGTTACTAGATAGTCGTTTCTTGGGTGTTCCTGAAATTCATCAACTATCTCTGCCCGTCATACACACGATCCCAAAAAGTCAGTTTCAGGGGTTGAACCAGAAGTAGCCGGAACGAAGTTCGCTTTGCATAAACCTTGAAGCGGACAAAAATGACGAGTAAATGTAAGAGTACTGTCACTAGCAAGCTTTCTGCACCTGAGGAATATCTACAATAATCAATAGGACTTCTTGGATCATCACAAATACGCAAAACAAACACCATGTTTCAGAAGCATCTGCGTCCCTTTTTTCAAGTGGTTTTGAAAAAGTGCTAGTGAAAGTTGTAGGTATTAATCATGCAAAACCATTGTCAAAAATTTATATACTACAATTATTCCACGTGGATTCACAAATGAACACTGTGTATTGACACTACAGTGATACAATTCAGGGATCTGAAAGAATTCTTTGCACTACAACTTGCCATCAGGACATTTAGTAACTCCTAAACAATGAATGTACATGAATCACAACGCTGTGATCTGATGCGTGAGTTACCACTGTCCTTAAGTCGTGGTACAGTTCTGCACTTCTTTCTCACTTCTTTCACTTCACTGCGTCACTCGATCACTATACGTTCTCACACCTGTCTTGTGTTCTTAACTCTTAGCGACTTGTCGCTCTGATGTAGATGAACTCCTTCGGCTATACCGGTCGGTCTGCCGTAGTGTTCACAGTTCTCTAGGAGCTCTTCGCAGTACCACGATGGCCCATCAGTTCCACTGCGTCCAAACAACCAAAGAGCTAAGGGCGGAGAAGTCCTTTGGTCTGTTTAGCGATTCCTGCGTTTAACCGCATCGTTGGCTCAGTAACACACACCTAATACTGTAAACCGGAATTGCGCTTACGCTAAACATTTCCCGTCTTGGTTGAAGCACGTGGTCAGATACACTGGGTAACTAATTCTTTTGTTAACACCACGTCCAGGACATCGCGGCAGCGGCTGAATTGTTTGGAATGGCTTTGGATGTGTCCGGTCGGTAAATCACACAGCATTTTTCGTTGACATGGTCATGCAGAAGCCAGTTCCTTTTCCTGATCGGTCTAGAATTCCAGTACAGGTGCGTGGCATTCAGTTCTGCCGACGTTAGGATGGGAAGCCCGCTGTAAAGACAGGCAGAAAGGCCCCATTTGATTAGGGGTCGACAGGGCGAGAGGTACATTGCCAGGATTCCCACCGGTCCGCTGGCCAACACAACATTCATGGCAGTTGCGTCCCGGTGCCTCAGACCCAGGACGGGTACAGCGTAGTGACCTCTCCTCCGGTGGACGAGAATTGCTGTTCGGCCCCCTCTGTTAACCGGTCTGTACGGTGGCAAACAGCAAACCGAAAGGCTAGTCCTGGCCTGAGATGCGTCTAGTTTAAAAGATGTAGAGGATATCGACTTCGTTTTGGTTTATGCCTTCGTTGTATTTACTGTAAAAGCAGACCGTATTGACCATATTTTACACTAAGTACAGTGTGTGTGTGTGTCTGTGTGTGTGTGCCTGTGTGTGTGGGTGTGGGTGTAGGTGTGTGTTGGTGTGTGTTTGTGTGTGTGTAAGTGCGTGTGCCTGTGTGTGTGTGTGTGTGTGTGTGGGTGTGGGTGTACGTTTGTGTGGGTGTGTGTTGGTGTGTGTGTCTGTGGGCGTGGGTGGGTGGGGGGGTGTGTGTGTCTGGGTTGGTGGGTGGGTGTACTTGTGTGTGTGTGTAAAATTGATATGCGGATAGGTATAAATTATAACTAAATTATACATAGAGAATTGTTAGAATAACAAGAAAATATTGAAAACGTGTTTATGTATTTTAATATTTTGTTTTTAAAGTAATTCAATTGTGATGCTCATAACTGGAGAAATGTCCAGAAATCGTTGACCCTGGAATATGGGACATATAGGCGGTCTCGAAACGTCGGCAGGCAACTACCAACATACGCTGCGTAACAACTCGAAAGAACGGAGACTTCAACTGATGATTTTGTTCTCACATGGCAAGCACAAGTTCAAAGTTCACCGTCCGTGACACAGAATATTATTGCACAGAAATCGGCATAAATTAGTCAAAAGATTTTAAAAATTTCTTAGCCAAATTGTACTTCAAATATTTACTTCCTGCTTTCGTGTCTTTAAATTTTAAACAAACAGAAAAATTTATTCCATAATTTAAGAGTTTAGGAAAAGCATGAATCCAAACACGTGCCAGCCGTAAGTACTACACACCTGCAAGTTCACGTGAAATGATACACTTTACTGTCACAAGGAGTAATACCTAAAACAGTTCTTCAGATTTAGTACGACTGCTTCCTGCCCATTAAGTTTTAAAAAGTACAATTGAGAAAAACACCCATCTGCTTACTAATAAACACAATAAGTACTGAAATACAATACCGGACAACCACAGGAGAATACTTATTTAAGAAGACTTACTGAAATTTTTCTCCATTGGAAATACACTGACTCTTAAATTTATATTTCAGGTACCTGATGGAATACAATTCAACGACAATGTTCACCCCATCAACTTCACGAATTCTCCCGTGACACCTGGGACCTTCGCTGTCGTCAGTGGATGGGGACTCACCTCAGTAAGGCACTACATTAAGTATTGCATAGGGTAGCAACTGACACTCTGCCAGAGCAACACATGTAAGTAAGTTTCAGTATATACGGTAGCTCGCTACGAACACAGAGGAATGGCAAAGCAGAATCCAACGTTTCTCAAGGAGGGAAAAAAGGTGCTTGAGTGTGGGCGCACTGACATTCCGCACTTAAGGCCTTCTGCCTTCTTCAATATTATGCAGATTCAATATTGCAAAAACCCATGACAGCTTTCCCTGCTTCCTGTGCAATTGAACCTACACAGTCATCACCCAAATATTACCGACAATACGTAAATAGCATTTGATATGTTGCTGTTAAGAAACAAACGAACATAACAACACGAATTCAGTAATATTTCGTCTGACATTTTAGTGTTGTTATTAACCATTTCGGGAGCCCTTTAATTTGTTCTGTACGTTACGTATCTAGTTCATTACTAGATACGTAACGCGCAGCCTTCCAAACATACACAATACATGGTAAACAGTGCAAAATTTTTCAATAAATACAGAGCTACGAAAATCGGTCCCCTCAGTTCAACAACACATCTGACAGTAAATATTTATCCAAGGAAATACAAGGAATTTAAAACAGCATATTCAAATATAAAGCAACTAAACAATAACAAGGAGACCGCACTACTAATAATAACGACCCATACTGATCTTTTAAACACACACACACTGCAAATCTCAAGCAAAATGTACACAACCTATATTCACTGCATGCCAATATGTCTCGGAGCAGACCGACATTCATCATTAACACACGGCATTTAACATTTATCCTGCTAATGTGGAATATATGGTGAGCTGCTAATAATGCCAGCACCACTAATGTGTAATATTTGGTGACCTACATTTGGCAACGCTGAAAGGAGCCTCATTGTCTCTCTGTCTCTCTCTCTGCACAATGTCTCAACACTGAATCAATCGTGAAAGACGTCTTATATCATATCTCTGTGCACACGATTGATTCAGTGTTGGGACATTATGCAGAGAGAGAGACAAAGAGGCTTCTTTCAGCGTTGCCAAATGTAGGTCACCAAATATTACACATTAGTGGTGTTGGCATTATTAACAGCTCACAATATATTCCACATTAGCAGGATAAAAGTTAAAAAATGTAATACTGGAATCTACCTACCTACCTATTTTAAAATGCTATTGTAGAGTTTGCCTGTTTGCTTGTTTGTGGCGCAACAGCCCTATTTTGGGCCTAGGCTTCCTCGTTTTTGAGGTTACTTGATCACACTCACTTAGAAACACCACACTCAGGAGGACTTCTCTGGACACGTGACCACTCCGTCGCAGAGACCTATACCTGACAACACACAACACTCACAAGAGACAAGCATTTATGCTCTCGGTGGGATTCGAACCCACGATCCCAGTAACCAATCGCCTTAGACCGCGCGGCCACTGGGATCGGCTCATTGTACAGTACTATTGTATATTAATTTTTAGTCAATTTTGGAATAATTGCTTAGGTTTATAAGAATACATTTACTGTTTGTTATATGAGAGACACCTTCCTAGGTCACATTTCCTTTATATGAATTTGTATACTTCCTGATGATGGCAGTACAATTTAGCCGAAACATGTAGTTGTCTAGTAAGTATACGAACATATAATACTTAAAGTTTTTGGTAGTCGCTCCTTATACGTGATAACTGATTTAATCAGCACGAAGATATGACGATTTCTAAATTAGAGTGAGGATGTCTGAGAACAGGATGTTGATGGTATTTGTACTTCAGAGGCAGAAGTAATAGAAGACTGCAGAAAACTACACGAGAACTTCACAGTTCTTACGTTTCGGCAAGCGTACTTAGATGGGTTAAGTATAGGTGAAGAGATATGTGGGACATACTGAATGCAGGGGAGGATGGGAAAAGATGAAGAAGCTATGTTCAGAAAGCTCAAAGGAAAACACTTCTTTTGTGATCCAGATATAAATGGAGAGATAATATTAAAATAATCATTACCGAAAGAGGATATGAATATGTGGAGTGTACTGGTCTGTTTCACAATAGGGCACAGTGTTTGGCTGTTGTAAACGTGGTAACGAAATGTTAAATTTTCTAAACTTTATGGGAATTTACCTGAGATGTTGGTAACATTCCTGTGACTCTGCTCCACTGAGTTAATCAGACGCACAGTTCAAATCTTTAACGTATGCAGTGCTGGAACATATAGTTCAATAGTTCTGACAAAACAAACGATCATTAATTACCGTGTGCTGCAGATCTTAAGAGTAAATTCTTCTGAAGTGTCACACCCTGTATAGTGGCAAAGAACGTCTGACGTCTCAGAAAAGGGCAGTCTCTTTAACTCGCACCTCTCTATCCGCACAAAATGATTCGCAGCACAATCATAGCTACCAACAGACAGACAGAGCGTGCTCTGGTACACCCTCGAGCACAAAGCGTATCGGAATGCCGTCCGCAAGACGGTGTACTGCACAGTGCCTTTTATTCATGGTTTTGTTTACTGCTGTTGGAAGTGTACTGCTGACAGAGCCAAGGGAGGGTACAAACACAATCTTGCTTAACCTGCGATGTAATGATTTCTGAACCTATTCCTTTTCAAAATATTTCTCCAAGTTGCACTTCGACATTAATTTCTCATCTAAAAATATACCAACCAATTAGGCTTTATTGGTTAAAGGCTTTTCTTTCTGCTGAAGTATTACCAAGAAACTTGTACATTAAACGTGAAAGTACAGTTCTACACTCCATATTGTGGCATCAGCTGTAGGTGAGACTCAGTTCTACATTAATTCTACATTAATATCTTATTGTCGGAAAAGGGAAAGGGGTTACTCACACTCATTTTGCAGGAGAAGCATTCTTCACCGATTGTCCAGACATGAAACCAAATATAAAATCACACCCACAGAGAATCTAACTCCGACTGCTCTGCCTTAACCCCATTACATTACTCACCGAACTTCCCCAATACTCCGCCACCCATATACCCAAATCAGAACGCTGTGTGCCTTTATTGTTTGTGGCGCGGTACGGGAAGGCCCGGAGCCACACAAGTACACACTGATTGGCGTGACTGTACTTACTATAAACAGACGTTCTGTTCCTTTGCAGTACGGAGGCAGGGCCTCAGAAGTTCTACAGCAGGTGAGTGTAATTATTTCAAGAGAAGACAAATGCAAGGAAACTTATTATCCACTGATCACACCCCGGATGTTTTGTGCAGCACGCCCCTGGGGAAGCGGTGGTATATGTGACGTAAGTGGTTTATGATAATGATGATGATGATGATAATAATAATAATTAAACAGTCCTATGTAAACATCTCATTTAGGAAACCATGGCAGATATTTGGTACAAAGTAATTATTTTGCAAATAGTATGACTTAATGTAACGCTAATATTCAGCACTTACTCAGTCTTTTTACTACAATTTGTAAGATTAAAATGACTGCACTTTTCAAGCAGTTTTTATCAACAGACCACTCCTTTTCAACCGTTTTGAGCCGCGACCCAGGCTGGCCAATAGCTTTGCTTCGCGACCGCAGAAGTCAGAAATGAAGATAGCTCTGAAATAAAGACTATGCATCGGCATCATGAGTGTGACAATTTAAAGACTTGAAAAACTGAAGATAAACATATACAGTCGAACCCTTCTATAAAGACACCAGTTTATGCGACACCTCGTCTATAGCGTCAGATATTCCGTGGTACCAATTAATTCCTCACTGTTAACCACAACATTATTTTCCTCGGTTATAAGAGCATTCGTTTATAACGACACGAAATATTCAGTCCTTTTCATAACGCCTTAACCAGGTTAAATTTCATGTTATAAAACCATCATGCTAATCTTTGTTTCGTGATCCACTCAGAAAAGTCGTGAGCCAAATTGAAAGGCGACCCACAGGTTGGAAAACCCATCAATATCTTAGCAATACGCTCGCTTTTTATAGCAGTTTCTAACTTAAATTTGAAATTTATTTACGAACGTACACAAACAATATGGAAACACATTCTTACAGTGCTTTAAGTCAGACCAATTGTGTATAGCCTTAATATTTCATTTACAGACTTAAAGCTTAGATCTACATGAAACTCTAGTTAACAAGTTAGGAAAAGTCTACACGGGATAACATGCCTGGTACGTTCGCTCTACTGTCGTTCATTATTCGTGTCTAGTTTCAAGGAGCTGATTTTTGTGGCCCCTAAAAACACAAACACGTTAACAAACAAACATATGATTACTTTGCATTAGCACTGGCCACCATTAAAGCAGGCAGGGGCAAGTGCCTCTCCAAAAATTTGTAATCGTTTTCTACACCAATATATGGTAATACAATACTGTAATAACTGGTCAAAAGTGTATATTTTGGATTAAAATAGTATACAGTATTTAATCCAAGTAACTGTAAATGCAACCATAAATGACAATTTGTTACTGGTTACATGAGCAATAATTTAGGTTAGATACTGTACAGTCAATTTACTGCATGGAATATGGATAAGGTTAAGTAAGATTTAAACTGCACTAATTGTGGAGGATGAATCTTGTCTGCTTCTCTCGTCAGTTGTGCACTCACTAGCTTCTCTCAAGGGCATACAGCAGATAGTGCGTGGGGTGTGGCGGACAGAAAGAAGAGGAGCGAAAGCATGCAAATTATATCTTGGAATGGGTGGAAGCCTTGCACCCGGCTCGGACATGAAAATAAGTGTGTCCAACAAAATCGAGGTTTTACAATACAAGTTTGTGATAGTAATAAATGAAGCCAGACCTAAATTTGGCTTCACTAAGCACACGTCTACTGCTCATCTTTTAAGACATGAAAACTTTGAAATTTCAAAATATTATTCCCACATAAACATTTGGAAAAATTGCGGAAGATTTTGNTAAACAGTCACCTACGTAACTTCAGCTTTGTTCACTGCAAGTCATCATTATCACACGGCACCGGATGCTTTATAAAGACGCACTTCAAGAAAAGTTGAATTTATGAATTCCATTTTATCTGAACTTGTGATCCATAGCACCTTCCAGGGACATGACATCACGTATCGCAGCCGATCAACTGAGTGGAAACCGTAACCAGAGGTGGGAATTGTTAAACTGTCCCATTTAAAATTTAAAAAAAGTTAAAAACGTAAAACTGTCCGTAATAGAGTGGGGGTACAGGTACAGCTCTACACATTCTTGACGCCGGCGCTAGAAAGGGGTGGATGGTCAAAGCCAAGCCCCCCGACGCTTTACCACCGAGAAAGCGCCCCGGTGCATTTTAAAGGAAGGTGGGTTTTCGTCGCGTCCAGTCTGCTTGGGTCCCAAAAATCTCGCCCCGCCGCGGTTCGAACCCCGGACCCCCCAGCCCTTAACGCGTCGCCATCCTATCTGCGCTATCCCGACTCCAACGGACTTTACATGTGTGAATAACAAAGGTCTCAGATGCTGGTGTGACCGCGTCATGAGATTCTAACCTGTTACGTGTGTCACTGCTTACACTCTGCACGTGCCAAATTATAAGAATGTTCGGATCTCCTCCAGCACCGCTGTGATAACCTCCTAATTCAGAGTTTAATTAAACTCATATATTTGTCCTCATGTATTCCTGTGTCTACAGAACGAAGACTGTTACGTGATTTGACATAGTCATAAGATTCTGGGAAAACAATAGCTTGGGACATTTCTGACAATTTTGATCCCACAGAATGAACATTAAATATATAGCGGGTTACATATGTCAGGGTCTGCATTACTGCCAACTTATATAACAAATATTATTGACTGTACATTTATCACAGTGACACAGCAACACTTGTTTCATTTTAGGGAAAAACACCATCATAAATAATATTTATCACACGTTGGGCTTGCGGAAGGTAAAGTCTCCATATTTGCAACTTTACATCCAGACACGATATAGAAAAGAAACAGAACATAAAATACAGTTTAGAAAGTCCGCTTTTTCTATACTTCATTTTCCCACGTATTGCCCCTCTAGTGTGTGTGTGTGTGTGTGTCAAATTCACTTCTGGTTAAGTTCAAAGTGCATGAATAATCCATGAATCCGAACACAAGCAGAATTTTCAAAACTTCTTGTTTTGTACACATTGCAAGAGTCACTACACACCACTCACTCACAAAAGCACGGTAGGCGCTGTATATGCACTGCAAGAGTCCACTTCACACTGTAAGGTGGACTTTACCCTACAAGCGGTGTTCCTACTTTGAGGCGTGAAGATTCTCCCTGATGATGGTGGCAGATAGGCCTCCGAAATATGTTCGAGTTAAAATGATCCTTTAACAAATTTTGGTTGTGCATTAAATTTGTGCATTATTGTTTGTATACGTATTGTGGATACTGTCTCCAGCTAAAAGTTTGTGGCTCATCCTGTTGTGGACAAACACAGCAGCAACATTATTGTAAGAGACAATTCGCACTTATTCCACAGCCAATAGTGACGCTCTCGCCTGTTTCTTCAGATGATATAGGATGTTTCAAACGGCTTTTTCCCCTTGGCAGTGAGAACTGCAGAAACCCAGCCTGGAAGTGTTAAGGGACCAATAATAGCAGCAATAACAACCGCGCTTGGAGTAAGTTTGAATTTTTGTACAACTCTATCAAGTTTTCGAAAAATATGTGAAATTTAACTCTGTTGAATCCACACATTTGCCCCGCAGAGCGTGCGGTGCTTGTCCCACAGTGTGCCCAGATATTAAATTGGAAGGTGCTGCCAGCTACAGTAGCGACAGACAAAACTGACGATAAAGGCAAACTAAAAGCAGACAGGCACTATACGTATACCGTAACATTGATGTGCGTTCGCGTACGCGCTGTTGCCATAGAACAGCAATAAACATTACACGTTATGCGCTCGATTATATCGGCATCTGTATCCTGTCAGCCTCTATAAGGTTTTCCTCCGTATCTCACAAAAGGCAAAATTTTCGGAAAAACATTTATTGAACCAGAAATGTGTGTTTTGATTTTCTCTACAACTTCGTAATATTACGCATTCTAAGAAGAATTCGGCCAGATATTATCATACGTACATGTATATAGGTCCTCATGTAAAGTACCCGTTATTCTTGACAAAATTTTGTGAAATTTGAGTTTCCCCGACAGACTTTCGAAAAATCCTCAAATATCAAATTTCACGAAGACCCGTACAGTGGGAGCCCAGTTGTTCCGTGCGGACGGACGGACGGACATAACAAAGCTAATACTCGGTTTTCCCAATTTTCCGAAAGCGCCTATAATTGAATGTGCTCATTTAGGATAATCTTATTTCTAACCGGAAGTGAATGCAGACCCCAGAACAACTAATTAGTTGATAAAACTACGGCAAATAACAAAAGAAACCGCGTCATGACGCAAACGCAAACCAACAGTGAATCACATAGCTAGTGCAAAAACTATCCAAACTGCAGCCTTCCGCCACTGGTTCATTGCTGTCAATATCTCAAAACGGTAACAAAATAAACTAAAAATGGCTTTCACTCCACCAGGGTATTTGCCCCTTCCTACTGTAGATTCAATTATTTAGGCTTTTAAAAGTAAAACGAAATATTTTTACAACTTTACCAATTTGTCTTCTGTCTTCATAAAGTCACTACATAGACTGCGTGGTCGAAATTGTCTAAAACGGCAACTATGTCTTCTTTTTGAAGACTGTGTTTTCGAAATAATAGGAATACCTTCCGCGCTTTCTCGTACAGCGATACATAAAAGGTAAAAAAGTTTTAATACAGAAATAAATCGTCTGTATTCAGGCTTCTTGTTTACTTGGCCTTGACCTTGAACACACCACCCTCAGTATTTCAGATAAGGAAAATATTCCTCCGTCAGAATGTCTGTTCCCCTGCTAAGATATGAAACTTCGACCATCTGGAAAAAAAGCAGAAGTGCCAACCACTACACAGCAATCAAGATAACCTGCCTATGGCGCCCTCTTTCCACAATTAATGAACTGTGGCTAAATTTTTGTCATTTCTACAGCCATTCATTGCGAATTATGAATACAGGGACGGTTCACTTCGCACTTGTAACCTGTTTAATATTCCTCACTCTAGCAAATAATGCAGTAACTGGCGCTCTTTCTGCATGCATGAAGTAACCGTGAGGTAAGACCTCTCAGCCACTCCCATCTAGCGCAGAATTAAGAATTACGTAAGCTGTACCTCCACTGCTGCATACGCCTTGGTGGAGAGGACGAGAGAACGTTTACTTTACTTTAGTACAGCTGTAATGTGCTGTGCTGCAGCAAACAGCATGCCGGTAGTTACTGGAGCGCACGGAGTTTACGGAAAATAGTTCAAACGTGAAATTAGAGGTTATCATGGCGAGTTTCTGTCCCACCTGTGCAGCTGTTAGCTTCTTAACGTCGATTTCGCTCCACTGAGTTCGATACATAGATAACATTTATCGTCCAAATTCGATTTAATTTCGACTGCACTTTCCACTGTACCAGGTCAAATGTTGACCACAAATCGACTCATATTTTACAAGGTTTTATGTTGGTTCCCCTAAGCTCCTATTACATTCTGGCTGCTAAAGACCCTATTCAGATTAGAGATTTTCTGTAAAATTAATTTGGATCTGACTGTTAGCGCTGAGAAGAACCATTTTGAGGGACTGCTAACACAAGACTGCAGAAGAATGCAGGAGAACTTCATGATTTTCCCCTTTCAACGATTTAATTTGGGTGATGAACAAGTGTTAGGAGCGTTAACTGCCAGACGATGAACAGCATTGGTTGAAACCTGTCTGAGTGAGACAAATAAAACACGGTTTACCCTTATGTTGATGTGTACCTAGACGGTACGGCGTAATGTGACTTTATTTAACTACCGGTCACAACATTCTGCACACTTCTGCTTCTGAAGTCTCGTGTCTTCTGGAAAGATAAGCCATGTGAACGTGTAAATAAACACTGACGTTTCGGAATACGATACAACTTTCAATTCGAGCCTCAGTTTTGCCCAGAGAGTCTCATAAAATAATCACAACTGTGGAGAGAAGCAGACTAACAAATTGTGCTCTTGAACACAAAGAAAGTCTGAAAGCCTTCTTTCAGTACTGCACTGCGCTCTGTTCGCTGTACATTCCAGGTACAGTCACAGCCTGCACTGTTACACTGTTCTGCAGCTATTCAGTTTACAACATGTCTCTGCAAGTTACACTCCAACATCAATTTCCCTTCTAACAATATGCATTCCATGCAGTCCTGTCTGTCGAAGCAACGTGAGCAGAACATGTACGTTACGGTACAGTTACACACACTGTAGATTTAAATATTCAGATCCACTGCGATGTTACGTCCTGTGGACGGGTAAATAGTCACCTACGTAAGAAAGTTATCTGTTACATGCACCACAGCTTAGTGTGTGAAGCAGCCTTTCAAGAAATGTTGAATTTATGATTTAAAAACAGAAGTACCGGGCTATAAAAGCATGGGTTTACACGACACCTCATCTACAGCGTCAGATATTCTGTGGTACCAATTAATTCCATACTATTAGCCATAACATTACACTCCCCGGTTACAACAACACTCGTCTGTAACGGCACAAAACACTCAGCCCCCTTCATGATGTTATAAACGAGTTTGACTCTATTTAGTGAAATTTTGATGCAAAATGTTTATCATTAATATAGATAATAAACACGTATTAGAGTGCATCAACGGAAGAGTTATGTGTGGAAACCATAACTAGAGATGGCAGCTACCGGATTTAATAATTCCAGTGACAACGTGATTCATACATCAGTAAAAAACCCCTCAGTTACTGTTGCGCCTAAGTCCAGAGATTACAATGCTTTACGTGTGTAACTGTTTGCAACTCGGCGCGCGCTGATTTTGAAGAACATGTGGAGGCTTATCAGTACCTCCATCAGAACGTCGAGATTTTGGTACTGAATTACGGTTCATAAATTTGTCCTCATGTTCCTCTGTTAGCAGCATGGAAATGTCACCTGATACGACTAAATCAGTTTGTTTTGATCATTCAAGATTCTGCGACAAAAAATAAACGTTGAATTTATGACACCAATGTCATCACAGATTTTGCATTTAATCTGTCTGTTGGTGGTAAATACATCATAAATGTATTACTTACACATCCCTTAACCTCAAGTTTACATTTACCAACAATGAAACAATACCACTTTTTGAATCAAGGTAACTAAACACTCATAAATACTACTTATGACACAATACAGGCATCGACTTAAAAACAAGTCCACACGAGTCGGGTTTTTAAGGCAAAATGTCACACGACTCGTGATGTATAAATACTACAAGTTGCTGATAAAGACACAGTACGATTTCGCATCTATTATGCATTTTCTGTTACTCCTTCCAGCTCTGGTCGCCTGTACAGCAGGTGAGTGCTACAAACATAAACACGGATAGCTAACTAACTCTGTGGAGCAGGGTCCTTCTTTAGAACCAACAGGTCCTCAGCTAGTGAGGAAACTTCCCAATTTTTATGGAAACGGAGTTTTCGTTACAGCATTCACAACTCCAACCAGATCATTCCAGGCCATGTTCCTACCCCATGTCTTGAAGATTCATTTTAATAATACCCACCCGTGTATGCCTAGGTCTTTACAGCGGGTTCTTCCTTTCCGGTTTACGCACCAGAATTCTCTATGAACTCTTCTCTCCCTCATACGTGCTACACACTCCGCCCCTCTCTTTCTTTTTGATTTCATCACCCGAAGAGTATTTGGTAAGGAGAAGGCGTAGGGATCATAAACAGCAAACATGGATAGATAGGGCATTTCAGGCCTGCAGTATCCATACATAAATTTACACAAAAGATGGAATCATATTTCAATAAAGATCAGACTTGGATATTAAGTGTATATTAGCAGAGTCCTTCTTCTGGCAGTAACAGACGTTCAGAATTTTCAAGGTAACCGGCTCCTTTTACGAAAGACAAATTTCGCAACACCCTGTTCAAAAAACCCATCACTCATTTCTATGCTGAGCCAGAAAGAAGAATTTCACATCCACTCCACAAGATGGACATTAGGGGAAAAGCAAGTTAAAGTAAATGCTGCTAAGGACAGCAAACAGTAATGGCAACGTGAAATTTATTTACAAAGAATCGTGTACGATAGAAGTCCGTGAACACAGCTGTAGGCGTATTTTCAAATTTGCAGTTCTTATTGTTACAGCTTTCGCTGGGGAAATCCAACATTTTTACAGAACAGTCCAGAGGAAAATGAAATGCTATAGAACGGAAAAAGTGGAGAAAATATTCATATTATGTAGCCTCTTTATAAAGATATGTAGCCGTGGGACTTTGTAATGTAAATGTTTCTTAATATTTCAGGTGTTCCACTGAACTCCACAAATCCTAGAATCGATGCACGTATTGTTGGCGGATACACACCGTGTCTTATATACGCCCCTTACCAGGTATGCCTTTGAATTCCTGTTCAGTTGGTAGATGACTTTGACTTCAACAAGATCACACGTAAGGACATGTATTTGTGTGTAGCTATAAACAGTTACTGACGTTAAGTCTTAAAATTAATATCAAAACACAAAATTCAATACACTTTCATTTATTAAATGCCTATACAACAAACATCATATAAACAGTAACGGCGTTTTTTAATTATTGATCCGCGCGTCCATAAAAGCCTGTAGTTCTCTATCACGAAAATTAGTGGTTGTCTAAAAATCTTAACATATTCGGTGAACCAAACGAGTCTCGTAACTCTGTGTGTGAAATGCTGCCTTACTGAGCGGCAAAACACGCCGTGACTCTAATCACCAACGCGTTGTTAAGAGCTCAGTGACTAACTCAGTCCACTCATGCACTTAATTCTCCCGACACTGAACGTACTTGTTAGCACCTGATCATTATCACGACTTCAGCGTTAGTTTAAAGTGCCGACATCGGAAGAGCTGAGATACATTTGTATAGGGCAATGAATTACTTTTCATTTCATCTGACAAGTACAAGGACTTACTTTGTTATGTATATTTCCGGATCATAAAGTTACATGCGAAAGGCTGCTGGCTACACTTAGCGTAACATAAGTGATACTTTGAAATTCACGATTCGACATTTAGTAGCCCAGTGCGTGGCCACAACACAAACTGAGACCAACAGTACTGACTGGAATAAAGCCCGTTCAAATTTTAATGGCGCTAAAGCCTCCACGCATAGCTTTCCGCTGTTCCACTCTGACATATAACACCCGTGCAGGACACTACGGTATCACAGCTTCACTGCACACGCACGGTATAAACTCCAGAATTTCTTGACAGACGGCTCGACACAATATGAGGTGCTATGCATATATGAAAGTGACAAACTTCTGCCGGCAAAGTTTGAAGCTGCAGCACCGATGAAACCAACGGTATATTTCAGCTGCTTCATAGCCAGATTACTTGCTGCTGTCAGTGCCATCTGACACGTATCAGGGAAAGCAAGCATGGGGAGGGGATGGGTAAAAAGATAACATTTTCTCTGTCCACGCATGAAGGTGTATGGACGAGTAGAGGTATAGCTCCACTCATACTTAACCTCAGCAGTTGATAGAGGTGAGTGGTCAACATCACGCCCCTGCCGCGTAACCTTCAGTACGTACTGATTATCAGGCTGGATGGGCCCCAGAAATGGTCTGGAACTTTTGACAATGAAAAAAAATTCAATTAACATACAGGGCATCGAACACCGTCTAGCCCGTAGCTAGTTGCTACAGAATAGAATAAAATAGAACAGAACAGAACAAACAGTGGGTCGAGCCCTTGCAGGTCCCAGTGCAAGTAAGCCCTTCACAGCGGGCTGTTATACCGACTGCACTGGCCGGCTCGCCATGGGGATAGAATAACGGCAACAAACCTGGTTTCTACATAACCGTGCATTCAGTGGATCGGCCTCATATAGAGTTGCCCCAGGGAAGATTAGCTTAATTGCACGTTATTAGTGGTGTTAAATTTATATGAATGGCGTTATGTTAAGACGGCTTTGACTGTCAGCAACTGCACAACTACTACTGACTTCAGTTAAGCAACCCCTAATTCAATAAGACAACTTTATTTGGTTCTTCGTCAGCAGTATTGAAGATCCTTCTATTGAACTTTGAGGACTGTTTAGCAACAAACACCTTTACTACCTTAATTTCCCACACAACAGCCTAGCAACTCTTCTCAAAGCAGTTCCTTACCAGACAAGAAGAAACACGTGACTATAACACAACGACGCTAATACAATTAATATGACAATAAAAAACTTCACTGATTGTACCCAAAAATTTAACAGCTTATTAAAATACTCATCTAAAAATTAACGCATAATTTGAGTCAAGCAATGGAAATCTTTAAATACTGATATATATATATATATGTGTGTGTGTGTGTGTGTGTGTGTGTGTGTGTGTGTGTGTGTGTGTATATACACATATATGTGCAAATTTCTGTCGGCCATAGAAGACTACAAGACTGGACCCCCCTCTCGCGGTACCGCATTCACACTGACTTTTTTTTTAGGGATAAATAAACTTTTTGTTTATCAACAAACACTAAAAACAAGAAAAATTATGGATTGTGAATTACAAATTACGAAATTCACTGGTCCCAAAGCGGCAAAATTCTGACAGTTTAACAAAAGGCAATATATTTTGGTGTAATATTGATCAGTAATTTTACAGATAATGAAGGATGCCATGTCAAATAAAAACTAGCAGCCATAATTGTTAGCAATAAAGTTTCTATGTAGGCAATAAGACTGCCAAATGAAAATATTTTTGCCACTTGTCTGTTTTATTACACTCAGACCCCAGAGACTGCAAAAAATAAGCCCCCGAAATGTAGCACGTGTTTTGTGGGACACACTGTAGCCGTGTATTCAATGTTGTAACGTACAAGTTTAGCAGAAATGCAGTCTTTGAAAAAATACATCTTCAATCACAATACCTCTTGAATTTCAGCTCTCCGTCCACGAAAATGATGGATATTTCTTCTGCGGTGCAGTCATCATCTCCGAAGATTGGGCGCTAACAGCAGCACACTGCACTAGATATCCGTAAATCGTATAATGTCATTGCATAAATATAGCTCATAAATTATTTAAAATCTGGAAATCTTAAAATATTTCGGAACACTTTAACAAATCAGATGTACGTTTACACAGGACAGGATAAATTAGTAATTTACATTTCCGCCTGACCCACATACAAACTGCTACAAACCTAACTCCATGGACCTGAGACTTCTTACGAAGCTAAGAGTCTTCCAATTAGTCAACATTCCACTTGCGTTGCATTGGACCCAAATTCTCACTGCTCAGTTCATATGCCAGCCACCTGTCCCTGTACTGAGTCACATGATCAAGCTCACATCTCCCTATCCCATTATTTTTACATCCATTTTGTATCATTCTCCCATCAACACATCTCTGCCATGTCACATTTCCCATTCAAGTCTCCTGACAGAATGTACTTCCGTATTTGTGCCCTCTCCCCTTAGCATTATGCGCCCCTCCATTTTATCATCCCAGCAGTTAGTGACTACACGTTGTTACGCTCTCCACTGTGTCATTTTCTCCAGCTTCGCACCATTTCTTCTGAACTATGGCCAAATATTTTCCTCAGTGCTCTCAACGTAAGTGCTTTCCTTAGGACCCCCTTCGAAGAACAGATTTAACAGCGCTGTCTCTATATACAGAACTCTAAGTGGACATTTCCACGAACGCGCAGTGCCGAAATAGCAGCGCTGCTAAAGTTGCCAGCAGTGAGGACAAGCGTGTCTCTGGCACCTGGAGGCGCTCCATTCTGCTGCGCTGCTGTTTGAAGGCCACTGCCCACAGCTGTGCGTTGAAAACGAGCGTCATTATCACGCGCTGCTAGTAACGGGAAGTTGCTGTGCTTGAGGTGGGAATGTATTATATCGGAATTTTCTTAAAATACGGAGAGAATCAACTCTTGATTTGTTCCAGTCACAAAAACGCCATTTTTAAAGGCAAAAATAGGGGCACTTCGTGGAATGTTCAGAGCGGGGAATAGAGAAAAAAAAATTTAACCCGTTACGAGAAAAACACAGACAGGCTGACTAAGCTACTTCGACAGATGACTGAGATAACAAAATTAACACACACAGGTATGATATCTGAAGTAATAAGAATAATAAAACTGAGCCACTCAGTTCACTGCAAACACGATATGCATACTGACGTTTATCTAAATCCCACAACTTCTGACACAACCACACGTTTTTATTCAAACCTCCACCATAACGTAACTTGGCAGCTTATCGTTTTCTTCTTCACAGATTACACACATTACGCTCATCTGAACCACAGAAAAAACTTAATCGAACATTATAACATACATCTTCTTCTTCATCCCATGGCACTACGGCCGTTTCAGTTTAGCTTTGGCTTCCTTTATAATTGATGTCCATTTGTCTCTACCAAACGCTTTCCTTCTCCATCGTTTTATACCGAGCTTTCTTAAATCATCCTCCATACCGTCAGCCCACCTGAGCCTAGGTCTCCCTTAACGTGGCCAGGGCTCCAGGTCTGTATAGACTCAGAACACTGCAGGTGGCAAGCGCCATATCCTCGTTTAAGTTTTTATATGATAGGGCTGTCAGCCAATTTCCAAACACAAAGAGCCCAAAACAACGCAAAATATGGACAACTTTTACTCACTCTAAGCCTAGCGCGGAAAGCAGAACACCAGTTTGCTCACTGCGTTCAGCACAAAAAAGAATAAGCTTTTCGATTTATTACGCCCTCAAACAGAGGAGTCAGGCAAATACAGAGAACGTGGGATTTATAAACCAACACGCGCACAAGCTGAAGTGTGTATGTGGGGCAGTCAGGAAGTCAAATCAAAGTCAGATGTAATGAGCACATTCGTTACGTTAGACACAACAACCCAACATCTGTTTATGTCCGGTATACATTAAATAGTATATACGAATTTGAACAACACAAGATACAACTTGGTAAGGTAAGGCCTACAATAAAGATACGCACAAGACATGCTGGGGAAACTACTTTACACAATTCTACCAGCATCACGGATTGTTTATGGATGGAAAAGCGGTCAATGGTCCTAATCTTTTGCTTAGCATTATATCGATATATATACCATCGATAGGTGTACATCTTGTTAGGCACCTGCCACTCGCTTTCCTGCTGTCAGCCCGCAGACACCAAAATATAAACAGCAAGTGGAAGCATTCTGTTACGTACCTCAATCCACCACACTTTGCAGGTTTGACATGTAATTGAAACCTACGCGTCCCCACAGTAATTGTGATATTTTGTAGGACGAAGCCAACAACAGGCCAAATTACAATAACTTGACGCTTGCACTCAGCAGCAATATGTTTGGCACTGAACAAGTTTCAACGCACCAACAACTTACATTGACATGTTAACATCCCGTGTCACCAGGTGGTGTTTAAACAGTTTTTAGTAAATAAGCTTGTGTACTGCACAGGGCTACGTTTATCAGTGAAAAAATTTCAACGCATCAACACCTGACGCAACGTCGCCATATGCCGCGTCATAAAATGGTGTTTTAACAGTTTCAATAACTGGCCTTTTGTGCCTATAAGTGTTCAGTGTTCAGTGTGTTCCGATGAGGATACTGCTTTTAGCACACCGAAATACGTCGGGACCCACGTGGGGTTTTCCACACTTTTATTTATATTTTAATTTTATGCAAGAGTTGGTAGAAATATATGTTGATGTAATAGTACCTACAAGGAATGGACACTTTTAAAAACCCTGATAAATGTATACTTGCCGTGTGATATTTGAATTTCAGTCCCCATGCTTTCTAAGGAATTTGAAATATCATGTTTCTTTCACATCTTGCATAATATAATCTTCAAGATTTTTACATCCTCAGTTATTCCCCTAAACGCGTGAGAGCTGGTTCCATATTCTACAACCGCACCGGAAGTCTTCACGATATAATACAAATCATCGCGCACGATGATTACAATGCAGCTACAAGGGACTACGATATCGCCCTTCTGAAGGTCAGTATTGCCGTTACGTACAAATATACACCTTTATACAGCGCACTGCTTTCACGTACTTACACTGACACTTAGCTCTGTTGCACATTTCTCCATGCCATGCAGATATTCTAATCTTTAACTCATGATAGCATTGCATATCTCATATTGCGAACGCAGTGTTAAACTTTTCTCAAGTTTATACGTTTTTAGGTCTGTCAAATATTTGATGAACTTTAAAGCAATAATACCTACAGATATAGTTATAGATACAGAAGACGAAATAACGTATTCTTCGGAAAGTTCCTCCATCGGTATTCATTTAAAAACAGCAAACACAGAGATATGAACGAGTTTCAAAAAGTTTCCCAGCACTCCGTTAGGGCAGAGAACGATAAGCAATGCCGATTTCTGCCACTACGTGTCGCATTATCGCTATCTTCTGACCCAGTCTAGTGAGGATCGCAGCCATAGCAAACTGATTTGTCTCTCAATGAGTGTTAATTCTTGCGCGCAAGAAATTTGCATTTACCTTTGCTTCACAGTCAAGAAATGCGCAAAACAGCTTCGCTGACAATGCCATGTCGACAATACAGTTCTTCATTACTTTTCCTGATTCTAAAGCGGGGAAAGTTCGGTTGAACATTGTAAGCGTTCACGCCGTCCCTCCACACGTCTTGTGCGCCGGTGAGGGCACTGTTTGTCGGGAATTTGTTTCTCCAGGCCAGACGGTTAGAGATTATTCTTACCGGGAGCTTTCGCAACGCCTGAGGAAGCTGGCCGCCGGAAAAGTCTAAAAGGACGGCTGAAAGAAATGTTTGAGCCAACGTGACAGTGAGTCGAAGCACACGGCTTCTTCAGTACAGCAGTTATTGGCCGCCACAAGTGCGGCTGTGGTGCTCGAACCCCCCCCCCCCCCTTAATAGCAGGTTTAAACCCTCGATATTTCTTCTTATTACGAGAATGAAAACGCAGCTAGGAGGGCGTCCTCTCCAGGCTGTCCCTAAAATTCAGAAACCATCTCTTATGGCCACACACGCGATCAGAGAAAGTCCGTTCCAGCTGTGCAAGCAGCAGTAGCCGGAACGCTGATCGATTTGCATAACTCGGAAGGGGCTACTTTGAATGAGACACGGAACAATAGTAAAGGCAAGCATATATACGTTTCCTCGTCGACCCTCTGTGTGTGTGTGTGTGTGTGTGTGTGTGTGTGTGTGTGTGTGTGTGTGTGTGTGTGTGTGTGTGTGTGTGTGTGCGCGCGCGCGCGCGCGCGTGTGTGTGTGTGAAATGTATTTGAGAATAAATACAAATCATGACTTAATTATAAATCAGAAAATAGGCACGGTGATCACAAATTCTTGAAAGCGTGTCACGCCTTTCTACATTACAATATATTATTTTTAAATCATCGCATTTGTAACGCTCATAACAGGAAAAATGGTGAGAAGTGCTTTGACCCTAGCAGACGGGGAAGATATGCTGTCTCGAAATGTACGCAAACAGCTACCAAAATACGCTGCGTAACAAAGCAGAGGAGCCGGGATTTCACCTGACCATTTTGTTCCCATATGGCAAGCAGACATTCGAAATTACATCCGTCACAGAGCACATTAATGCACAACAATTTACACATAATAATCAAAAAAGACTTTATACGGGACACACTTAGCCAAATGTCACCGCTCGTGTTTACTTCCTGCTTTCTTGTGTTTAGGTTTTAATTAGACAGAGAAATTGGTTCCGTGTTTTAAGTGTTCAGTAAAATCTTCACTGAAAATATGTCTCAGTCGTAAGTGCAAGGTAACTGCATGTTCACATCGAACGGTGCACGGTCACTGTCACTGGGAACAATATATATCTAAAATAGTAACTGAAATATAGAATGACAATTCTCTGCCCAATGAAATTAGAAAAATACAATTAAAAAACCATCCAACTGCATACTAAAAAGCAGAATGTAAATGTAACTCCAGTACCCAAAAGCCGAAGGAAAATACTTATTTAAAAATACTTTCTGGAATTTTGCACCATTGGAAATGCCCCGACTATTAACCTCATATTGCAGGTGGAACCCAAATTCAACTTCGGCGGCAGAGTAAGTTCCATACCTTTGGAGGAAAATGAAGTGAATCCTGGCACAGCCGCTACCGTCACTGGGTGGGGACTCACCACGGTAAGACACTTGCTATGTACTGCATGGAGCAACACCTCACCTTCTCCCACAGCGCCCCACATGTGTAAGCAAGTTTCCACTAAATTCGGTGACTCGCCCCGAATGGAACGGAATGGCAGTAATGCATCCGACTTTGCTCACAGACGTACCAAAAGTGAGTGACCTGCACTCAGATAAATTCCCGCACTTAAGGCCGTCTGCCTTCCCCATCATTAGGTTGATTCAGTATTTCAAAGACTCAGTGACATCAATCCCTACTTCGTTTCCAGCTTAACATAGAAAATTACAGCGTGATCATTACTGATGGCATATAACCCGCATTTGTTACACTACTGTTAAATACAAAGTAAACATAAAAGCATTAATTCAGTAGGTTTTCTGTCTGTCATTTTAGTGTTGTCATTAGCAATATGAAGATTATCTTAAAGAATTCCCCTAATATTTTCCTCCATTTCCGTGTTTAATATTTACAGCACGCACCCTGAAGAGTCTCCTTTTCTTTAGCATAAAACTAACAAAAACACATGGCGCCTCACTGCCTCAAATGAAGCTGAGATAATTAGAAAAATATATGCTGAATTCAGCCTGAGTTTGTATGGGAATGACGTAGTTGGAGGATGTCTGCAAACAGGGTACTGAGGGTACTGAGGGTATGTGTGCTGAAGAGGCAGAAGTGAAAAGGAGTGCAGAAAAATACACAAGAGCTGCACTATCCTTCCGTTTCGGCAAGCAATGCTTAGATGGACAAAACACAGATGACGAGATGTGCGGGACATACTGAATGCAGGAGCGGCTGGGAAAAGGTGACCAGTTTACATTCGAAAAAGTGAAAGTAAGTCACCTCTTTTGAAATCCAGGTAAAAATGAAGAGATGTTATTAAAATAACCATTAACGACGCAGGATCTGAGAGTGTGCAGTGTACCGGTCTGTCTCACAGTAGGGAGAAGTGTTTGGTTAGTGTGAACATGGTAACGAATCCTTGAACTCCATAACAGTCACGGGTGCTTGACGCAGGTACTGGTAACATCCCCGTGACTGTGCTTCACCATGTTAATCATATACACAGTTCAAATCTTTTATGTATTCACTGCTGGAATAGTCAGTTGAATTGTAGTGACAAAAGATATTAATTACCGTGTGCTACAGACCTCTGCAACGTAAGAATTTAGTCCTCTGGGATATTACATTCTGTAGACTGACACAGCAGTTCCTGATCTACCAGTGGAGCACAGTGCCTTCAGCACGGAACTGTTCTCTGCCCAATTTTATTTGTAACAAAAGTTTAGCTACAGACAGAAGGACAGCAGCACGCTCTACTCCACTCTGGAGCACAAAGTTTATTCGAACGCCTTTCTCAAGTTGGTGCATTGCACAGTGCTCATTATTGATGAATTTTCTTTACTGCAGATGAAAGTGTACTTTTGACAGAGCTAATGAACAGTTTAAACACAATATTGCATAATATGCGACGTAACGGTTTACTAAACCCTTTCATTTTTCAACGTATTTCTCCAAGTTGTAACTCAACAGTAATTACTCTTCTCAGAATAGATCGAGTAGTTAGTCTTGTTTGATTAACAATTTGCTTTCTGCCGAGCACTATCAATAAACGTGTATATTAGAAGTGAAAGTACATTTCTGCACGCCTTTCATTTTGGCAGCAGTTACAGCTGACAGTCAAGTGTATATTCACATTTCATTGCCAGGTAAGGGGCAACAAACGCTCATTCTGTAGCAGAAGCATTCTTCACCGATTGTCCAGACATGAAACCAAACACAAAATCACACCCACAGAGAATCTAACACCGATTGCTCTGACTGTATCCCGTTACATTACTCACCGAACTTCCCCAATACCCCTCCACCCATATACCCAAATCAGAACGCTGTGTGCCTTTATTGTGTGTGGCGCGGTACGGGAAGGCCCGGAGCCACACAAGTACACACTGACCTGGCATGATTGTACTTATTATAAACAGACGTTCTGTTCCTTTGCAGTGGCCAGGCACGCGCAGCTACGTTTTACGTTTCCTGAATGTACAGATCGTCCGTGACACCGTATGTCAAGAATCTTATGCTGGAAAAGTCACTCCGCGGATGATTTGTGCGGAAGGATATATTCCAGAGAGCGGTACATGTCTCGTAAGTACTTCACTTTAATAACAAACAGTTCTATGTGTAATTCTCACTTACAGAATCATGGTAGAAACTTCTACAAATAAACGTACTTTTAATCTTCACGTGTGCCATCCCGTTTTGCTTAAAATCGTATTATAATGCCAATATTAATAATGTCCGTGCAGCACAGCTTCACATTTTATTGTGATGTTTATTCAATTGTCATTTTATACACAGTTACACAACGTGTTTCGGCATTCATCTTTGCCATAATCTGAAAGATAGCCTGGTGATGTCAAATATGAATGCCGAAACATGCTGCGTAACTGTATATAAAATGACAATTGAATAAACATCATGATTAAACCTCTAGTTGTTCTGCACGGATGTTATTAATATTGTTATTACAAAAGAATTTTGAACTAATATTGCGTATGAGATTTGTGCCCTTTTGGAACATTACGCGGGGTCGTGTGGCAACTGTTTACCAACGTTTCGGGACATCGTGTCTTCACATCTTCAAGGTTTAAGAATCGAAGTTGGAAAGAATGTCAAAGTGTAACGCAGATACTAGCTGGACAGTTCGTGTGTGGTGGATATCTGTGAGCGTGATGACAGCAAATAGGGTTGAACAAGGGGAAGGGAGGGGTGGATGAAGAGAAAACACATACAGAATAAAGTAAAGTAAGGGAGGAAAATATAAATGTGATTAAAACAAAAAACAAAAAAATATATAAAGTAAAGTTAAAAATGAAAATGAAAATGAAAATGAAAATGAAAATGAAAATGAACAAACAATTCGTAAAGCAGGAAACACACAGGCTGAGGAAGTGGGGTGCAGAGAATCGTTCGGTATCTAGTGCTAAACAAGATGAACAATGGGCTTAAATCAAGGTTAATGTGGCGTAGTTTTAACCCTAATATCCAACACTTATTCGGTCTCATTTATTACTTACCAAATTCTAAGATTAAAATGATAGCGCGTTTCATGCATCTGTTTCTAACAGTTCGCTGTTTCTCACCCTTTTGTGTGGCGACCAGCATGGTGCCAGTAGCTTTGTCTGGCGATCGCAAGGGGCACAAATAAATAGAGGTGAAAGTAAAAGACATGGATCGCTATAAGGCATTCATATTTTCATGACTTAATAAAATGAATATAAATATACAAACTGTAGAATCATCATGGAAATTATTGTGTCTTCTTCCACGCAGAAAAATTCGTGAACCCAACTTGGGTCGTCACCCGCAAGTTGAGGAAGCCTGCACTAGCTTAACAGTATCCCCACTCTTTATACCGTGTTCTGCTTCCGTCTAAGTTTGAAGTCTATTTAGTTACGTACAAAAACATATGGAAGACACCTTCTTACAATGCTTTAAGTCAGGTCAACTTGATAGAGTTTTAATATTCCATTTACAAAGTTAAATATAAATCCACATCACAGTCTAATTTAGCAAGTTAGGAAATGTCTCCGCGGTGTAATGCGTCTGATACGTTTGCGCTGTCACTTATTTTTCATTATTCGTGACTGTTTGTGGAAAAACTTGCAGTCTTGTTGTTTCTTGCCGACGGACGGACGGACAGATATGACAGTGCTAAGAATTACTCGTCGAAACTGTTACGCAAGCCCAGCTAAAAATGGCTTGAGGCATAATGGCACACGTTTTCGTCTACGTAGAATTTAAAGTGTTGCAGATGCTTCAACTTAACATACTTTTCACTTATTTTGGTACTAATATTTAACATAAAATGTAGAAGAAACCACGAAAATCTGCCTCGAATTGTAACCATTTTATTCACAAACACGCTGTAATACAATACCGCAGTAATTAGAGAAGAATTGTGCATTGTGATCTAAACTGCCGTACAGTATTTAATCCAGACAACGCACGTGTAACCGTAAATGTCCATCTGTTATTCGCTGCAAGTGCAGTTAATTGAATTCAATACTGTAGAGTCATTCCATTGCACAGATTGTGGATAACTTTAAATTAGATTTAAACTGCATGATGGGTGGCACACCAGTCTTGTCTATTTCTATGGTCACTTGCGCACTCACTAGCTTCTCTAAGGGGCACACAGCCTCCGCATATTCAGCAGATAGTGCGTGACTTGTGGCGGGCGGTAAAGCTTAGATACGAAGAGCGTAAAATAGGCCACGGCACGGGTGCAGATGCCATGCAACCGGCTCGGACGTGAAAATAAGTGTGCCCATCCCTGCTCCCTTTTAAAACATTAGAACTTCGAAAATTTCAAAATGTCGTTCCCAGAGAAACATTTTTAACCAGCTGCTGAAGCTCTCACAGGTGTGTAAATATGTACACTGGAAACATAACTAATCGTCTTATAGTCAAGTGCAGATCTGCGGACAGCATAAAACAAGAGAATTCATTTTAAGTACACACGAAATGCTACAGCAAGACGTTTTGTTACACATCAATATGATATTTACATTTTTGTTTTTGCGCCCGCACGTGCGTAACACCCTCTGGCCACCACATGTTTGTCACTTATATACTGCACGCTGCAGTACGATTTTCAGCGTCATACAAACCTAAGTTTATCTTGATGTGGCAAAGCAGAAAAATAATTGCTCAATTGACTGCGTGCGCGTGTGTTTGTTTCAGTATGACTCAGGCGGGCCTTTAGTTGCCGATGGCAGACTTCTTGGAATAGTCTCTTGGGGATATGAAACATGCGCCTCTGGCCGCCCAGACGTTTACACCAAGATCTCTGCTGTGCGTGACTGGATCCGAGACAACTCCGGTGTCTAGATAATGAGGAAGCTAGGGCAGAAGATGGGCTGTCACACCGGGGTAGCAGTAACAGTAGCAACAGTATAAGTAGTAGCAGCAGCAGTACAAACAACTCCAGTTACCAAGGCTGCAAACCAATCAGTGCTGTAAAATAATGTTACTCCATTAAGAATGTAAAGGTGAGAGAGGGCAAATAAAAGCAAAACACACGACCAAAGCTGTCACCCTTCGTACCCTGCGGTCCGCGGACTTGGAGGGTTCAAGAATCTGAGCACGCGCGTTTGTTTGTGTTTGTGTGTGAATGTCTGCATCAAATAAAATAACGTACTGTTTTTCTGTGGCCCTGCAGCCCATATCGGGCATGGGCCTTCTCTTTTGACGTTGCCAGATCGCAAGCACGCACGCACACACACACAACACAGGAATGCCAATGTCCCACTGGACGCAGCGTATTACAGAACAAGAAATACAGGGAGTCTCCACACTGGGTGTAAACACAAAATAAAACACTTGTGTGGCGTTGCTGGAAATTAAAAGAACGCACAGAAACACAGATCAAACTAAACTTCGGACAACACAGCAAGCCGCACTATAATTAGAACCCGCAGTTCGAGACGCAAATTTAGAAACGACTTGCCAAGTCAGCGGCTGCACAGGGGTGAATTGTCACGGTAGCAGCAGGTAGGGTTGACAGTGTAATTGGGTGGCGGCCCGGGGTCAGTAAGGGCACAAAGGACAAACCGTCGCAGGCAAGATGGCGGCTGTCTGTGAGTGTCTTCCACATGACACACTTGTGATTATAGGTGCATAAAAAAGGACGGGCAGAATATGTGTTAATTTTACACATCGGGATTTCGGTGGGATTCAGGTGCTTAGTCGTGTCAGTTACACCTTTGCACGGATTGGAAAAAACTTAATTATTACATATTCAGATCCTCTGCGATGTTACGCCGTGCGGACGGGTAAATAGCCACCTACGTGGGAAGGTTACATGCTACATGCAGCACCGCACAGTGTAGGAAGCAGCCGTTCGAGTAATGTACAATTTGTAGCATAATATTAAGTGAAATTTTTATGAAAACTGGATATCTCTCAGGCATATAATGCACATGTATCAGTGGGCATCAATGGAAAAGTTATGTGTGGAAATCATGGCTAGATTTGGAAGCTATCAAATTTAATCATTCCAGTGACAACGTGCGTCATACATCAATAAAAAATCCCTCAGTTCCCGTTGTGCACAATTCCAGAGATTATAATGCGTTACGTGTGTGAGT
Organism: Coptotermes formosanus; assembly: GCA_013340265.1. Lineage (NCBI taxonomy): Eukaryota > Metazoa > Arthropoda > Insecta > Blattodea > Rhinotermitidae > Coptotermes > Coptotermes formosanus. The sequence goes on along the minus strand of BLKM01005552.1, from coordinate 34,249 downwards.
ATTTACCATTCTGCACGCTATGAGTTTGAAGAACATATGGAGCTTTATCACAACCGCTCTGATAACCTTGACACTCATAGTTGAATCACAGTTTATAAATTAGTCCCTACGTTCTCCTCTGTTTGCAGCGTGAAGAAGGTCACCTGATAGGAGGAAGTCAGTTTGTTTTGGTCATTTCAGATTGTGTCGAAAATAAATGTGTGTAGAATTTATGGCACTAATGGCATCACAGATTGTGCACTTAAGGTGTATATTGGGGGAGGGGGGGTAGATATAGCAATAAATTTATTACCTACGCATCTCTTAATCCAAGTATGTTTACCAACAACCATACAATGCCACTTTTCTATTCAAGGTAACTAAACTCTCATAAATTGTATTTATAATATAATAGAGGCAACGACTTAAAAATACGTCAGCACGATTTGTAACTTTTTAAGACAAAATAAAATATGACGCCTCATACATAAACTCTGTCACTGACACAATATCACCAAGCGTCCGGATTCGCATCGCCATGCATTTTGTTGTACTGCTTTCAGCTCTGGTAGCCTGTGCAGCAGGTAAGTGTTACAACCACAGTAATGTAATATATGACGGCCCGGACGTAACACATACACACACACACACACACACACACACACACACACACACAAACTTATATATAAAACATCAGATGTGCACCCAGAATTTTTCATTCAAAGGGGGCTGTCCCCGACAATGTATATAATTTGTGTTTGTGTTCAAAAATTATGTTATGAAAAGCACGTTGTAAGTACAACTGTAACATAACACTGCTTGTGCCTGCATTTATATACACACAAATATAACTACACGTTTAGTATCTCACTCACCTAATTTAAAGCACAATGTCTGATCATCTGATTTTGAAATTCCATCTAAAACACCCTAAAGTTTTTATTCTATTTTTCAAAATTCCAATGAACTAATCATCAGCCGACTTCAGTGGTTGGTTTCTGCTGAAGGGTAACTCACGTAAATTTGTTATATCATGACATCTACAAAATCTGGGTTTTTCTAAATTTTGACTTGGAGGGAGGCCGTAGCCCGGCTGCCCTCCAGCTTAGGCACGCCTTTGTGTCCACAAAATCTTGTGCTCTTTTAAAGGTTCAATTTGCGGCGGGGGGGGGGGGGCTGCAGCCCCTTTATAACACAATGAAGTAATACTTGCTTAAATACCGGACTTGGATATCGCGCCTGTATAAGCAGGGTCCTTCTTCACCGACTGCACCCTCTCCCGTTACACAAAGCCCATCGCTGAAGTCTAGGCTGAGCCGGAAGGAAAAATTCCACACCCTCACAACATAACGAATGTCCCGGGAAAAACGGATGCGAAAACTAGTAAATAACAGTTCTTAATGATTATGTTACAAACCTGGTTTAAACACAGTCCGTACCGCAAAGGCCGTGAGGCATTTTTTTGGCAAATTTATCGCAATCCTCATTCCGTGCAACAGAGAGACTGTATAGTATTTCATCCAACAAACTGCTCAGTCAGTAATAAATAATCATTGGCCACTTATGCCCCTTCTACATGTTTCGACATCTATAAGGTCGTCATCACGGATATATACACAGATGCATAAAAGTACACAAAATGCTGTCAATGGCAGATAAAGTACTGCTTAGAACTGTTAATTTATTTATATTTTAAGTGCTTGTAACAATTTCAATTGACACCAGGGTGCTTTTAATTCTACACACTCACATCTCTGACAGGATGTGCCGTGTTTTACGCCGCTGTATATACCTCTGTGGTGCTGATTTTAAAGAGGTCGCAACATGTAAGAGGGACATAAGTGACTAACGATTATTTATTATTTATCGTGTAATTTCTGGATTACGTATTGTACATTATTTGCAATCACTTTTATCCTCAAAATTATCCCTGGTGAAATCCAGTACATGTAGAAAACACTCCACATGAGATTGGAATGCTATAGAACGGGAAGAAGTACAGAAAGTGTTCACACTACTTAGTCTCTTTATAAAGGTATGTAGCAGCTGGACTTTTTAATGTAAATGTCTGTAAATATTTCAGGTGTTCCTCTCAACTTTACAAATCCTAGAATCAGTTCACGTATTTTTGGCTTAACTGAAGCAGACGACTACGAAATCCCCTACCAGGTAAGCCTATTGAATTTCTCTGTTCAGTTGATAGATGATCCTGACATATTTAAACAAGAACATAGGTAAGGGCATGTATGCGTGCACAACGGTAACAACTTATTCACTTGAAATATTAAAATTAATATCCAAACACAAAATCCAACACAATTTAATTTAGTAAGTTTTTATGACGCAGAACGCCCGTACACATCACCGGTATTTTTACAAATTGTTCCCGCGCCTATGAAAACCTGTTGCCTTTCTATTTCAAAAATCAGTGCCTGTGTAAAAATCTTTATATATTCTGAGATTCAGACGGGTCCAGTTTAAAATGTTGCATTCTTTAATGTTAAGACATGCAATAACGACAAGAAACAAAACGTTCGTTTCTACATACGCCTAAATACAGTATATGGGCAGCATGTAGCGTTGTATTATGGAACATTTGCAAAACTGCACATTAGTAATTGGGTTAAATTTAAACGAAACACGTCATGTTAACAATACTTCGACTGTCAACAACTCCAGAGTTATTTGTGACCTGTTTGAAGGAACTTTCTGATGAAATGAAACAGTATTTTGCCTTCCTTCGTCAACAGTATCGAAGATTTTTTTATTTATTTTTAGGATTGTTTAGCAGAAAATAAATGTACTGCCTTAATTTCCCACAGAATTACCTACCAACTTTCTCATAGCCACATGACATAGGTGGCCACAATGCGACGGCGTTATTGCAGGTATTACTGGAGTAAAAACTCCAGCGATTATAGCTCAAGTACTGAACAGCTTTTTAAAACATTCTTGTAAAAAATTAACGTGTCACTTCGATCAAGTAACGGAGTACTAGAATCACTGATGTGTACAAATATCCTCCTGTTTGGCATGGAAGACTACAAGACTGGCATCCCCATTCACCAGACCGCACTCATATTAACATTCTTTTCTTGGGATAAAAGAACATTTTTGGTTTATCAATAAAAAAGAGACAAGATAAATTATGAATTTTAATTATGAATTCCAAATTGCTCTGCTCGCATAGATAATTTAGTGGGCTTAAAAAGGAGCAATAGATTTTGGTGTAACACTGAGTAGCATTTGTACAAATAACGGACGATGTCATGTCAAACAAAAAGTAGCAGGAATGGCTGCTAAAGTAACGTTTCACTGTAGTGATAAGATTAAGATATTAAAATGTTCCACACAGTTGTCTCGTTAGTTATAATCAGATCCTAACCTAATGCAATTCATAAGCCCCTGAAATAAAGCACGTGTTATGTGGGACACCAGTACACGTGTATTCATCGTTGTAATGGACAGATTTAAATTACATGCAGTCGTCCAACAAGTTTATGTTCAATCACAACGCACGTTTGAATTTCAGGTCCAGTTGCAGTCACGGAATTCTCACTCGTGCGGTGGAGCCATCTTCAGTGATAATTTGGTTGTAACAGCACGACACTGTGTTGACAGGTACGTTTGTACTGATAGAGATTTTTATCACTTGACATTATATTTACAGCAGCTTTTAACTGTTGTACTTACGTAAATCTGACACACCTTTCGTAAATCTTATAAAATTGTATTTAGCTAAACACTCATTAAAAATCTGGAAAAATTGAAATATTTTGGAAAACTTTAAAAAATCAGATGTACTTTCAAAATGAAGAGCATGTTAAATGCGGGGGATACTGTTAAAATTGTTACAGAATATTTTGCATTTCCAAGTGTCGGTAACACAAAATTTTAAAATACCTTACTCCATGCACACGAGTCTTTCTTAAGAGGCTGTGAATCGCCCACCCAGTGAGAATTCTACCCGACTTTGTCGGACACAAAATCTCACTGATATTTTCACAGGCCAGCCACCTGTCCCTGTACTGAGCCACATGATCAAGTTCACGTCACCTTACCCCCTTTATTTTTACATCCATTTTTATATCACTCTCCCACCAACACCTCCCTCTCTCATGGCACATTCCCACTCAGGTCTTCTGACAGACTTTATATTCCGATCTGTGCCCTCTCCGCTTTGTATTTCGCGCCCCTCCATTTTATTACCCCAATAATTAGTCAGGAGACAACATATTATTACACTCTTCACTTTGTAATTTTTTCCTGCCTCCCAAAATGTCTTCCGTCCTAAGACCAAATTCTTTCCTCAGTGTTCTCAGCCTAATTGCTTTCTTTAGGCCTCTTTTCCAAGAACACATTTAGCAGCGCTTCTCAGAATTCGGAGCTCTAATTGCACGTATTTTCATGGACGGGCGTTGTCGAAATAGCAGCGCCGCAGCGCCACATTCGGCGGCGCAGCTGCGCTGCCAGTTGAAAGGCACTGTGAACAGTCGTGCCTTGACACCGGGCGACTTTATCACGCGCTGCTTGTACTGGGAAGTCGCTCTGCTTGTCGCTCGAATTTATTTTATCGGGGTTCTCCCCACAATGTGCAGAAAAACACCTCTTAATTCATTCCATACAAATGGGCATTTTTAAGAAGCAAACACTGGGGCACTTCATGATATTTGTATGAAGGGGGAGAGTGTTAGAATACTACATTTTAACCTGTCACGCACTAAAAAAGGAGAGTATTTTAACGACTTTAATTCACTGAGATACATCAGAGAAAGAATTGCGACAAAGAGATAAAGAAACGATATAATAATGAGAGTAATACTAGTCAAACTCTCTCGGTTCACTTATCCGTTCTTCTTTACATACCCGCTCCTCACCCTTCGCAGTCCCAGTCCTCACTCTACAATCACCAATTCACACATCTTCCTCTCCCTCTCCCATTTCTTTCTAGTTGTGGCTGGTTGACGGCTGCCTTACTTCTATGGATGCTTTCCGGCCGTAGGAAATACAAAATGTTCGTACATATTGTTAGAAATATTGTATTCATAAGAACTGAAACCCCCCAGTACACTTGGCTTCCCGAAATTAGTTTTGCGGGACATAAGGAAAGAGGGTTTAAGGCTAATTCACACACCTCCAGGACCGTGCTCCCACCGTGCACCGACTGTGCGAAGGCCGTGTCGTGTCGCTATAAATCTATATTTTATCTTTCCATCTGAATTACACAGTGAGACTGTATCTGATTCACACATGCAGGACCGTATTCCTACCGTGCACCGACTGTGCGCAGACCGTGTCTTGTAGCTGTAAATCTACATTATGTCGTCTCATTTGAATTAGACAGTGAGACCGTATCTGATTCACACATACAGGACCGTGCTCCTACCGTGCACCGCTTGTGCACAGACCGTGTCGTGTCTATAGAAATCAGAATTGTGCCATTCGCATTTGAATTACATTGTAAGACCACATTTGATTCATACATACCTGGTTGTGTTTCCACCGTGCTCCGACCTTGTCGCCATTGCCTGCCTTGAAAGTGATTTTTCAAGGTCACGGTCCGACACACACAACACTGTCGCAGCACGATTCTTTTCGTGCGAACTGAAATACAGTGGCCGGTAAGCTGTCTGTGGGCCGACCGTAACCTTACAAAAATTCGGCTTTTCTCGGCTACCACGCGATCTTTAATTAGTTGTTTGCCAATTTTTTGTCAGTCTGGAATAAAACTGTAGCTGGAGTCCTTTCACTCCGCGATTAAATGCCCTGGCGCGGGTCCCCCAGCCGAGGTTTTTCTCTGGGCATTTAATTTCTAACGCTTGCTCTTAGATAAAAAAGCATATCTCACAGACTTTTCGTTCAAATTTAATGAAAAAAAATTTCGCAGTGTGTTTATGAATTGGTGAATTCGGGAAAAAATATTCACGAATTTCTACAATAAATTTAGTCCTGCAAATTACGTGCATTCTATAAATGTGGGGTAAATATTTTATTACTCACATAATTCTGGTTGCTGCACAAGATCCATGGCACCTTTGATCACTCTTCTATCATCACACACATACACATTAGCCCGCACTATTTACACAAATTAGTTTTCGTGTGAAAATCCGCGAAACAAGGTGCCACGCGTGTGTTGCACTCGTGTCGTCAGAGCCGCAGCACGAGTCTACGTAAGTACACTCTCATGTCATGTGTATAACCTGATTCAGCACACAGTTTATAAATTTCGATGTCGAAACGTTCCCTTTTTATGGAAATGTACTGTCTGAATATAACCCTGCCTTTGTATTTTACAATTACTTTGTCCACTGCCAAATGTTGCGAGGGGTTATAGAATTTAGCGTAAGCCTGGTTGAATGTTTCAAAAGACTGTATTTTCCATGGTCGGCCATATACCTCGCCTTGGTTGGGTCTCAGTCTCTAATGGCTTGGGTTATCAAGCCTTCGCGACCACGGCAGAACGTCGGAATGTTTGTGTATCTAAACACAGCTGGGGCAACGTAAGTCGTATGTGGGAAACATTGTACGACGAGTTTATCTTGTGAAGGTCATTTGTTGGGCTGGGTTAGTACCTCGTGGCTTCGCTGTGAAAAACAGTGGACGTGATTATTTCTCCTCCTCCTCCTCCTCCTCACCCGGTCCGTCAGTTTTGTTATTGCTACTGCTTGCTGAACACTACCCTGGTCTGTTACAAGGACGGTTTTGTATTCCTATGCCCTCATAAATCTAATACCCTAACTAACGACCGACTTACATTATGAGAGCAAAACAGATCTAAGCCTACGACGTAAATGCTGTGAAAAATTCCACGTATTTCAAGGGTGAACACGACATTTTTACTACATTAGACTGCCGTGTTACACATTTCTGCCACACAACTCCTACAGAATGCCCCAGAACTACAACAGACAGGCCTGTGAGCCGTCCTGTAGCTGTACACATAGATTTTCATGGATATCTCCGGTATTTTTGTATTAGTTCGGTCTGAAAATACGCGGTACATTACGCCACTGAAAACCATTCAGCCGTCAATTAGTAACTGGCTTCATAGCACACTGTTGATGTTCAACCCGCACACGACTCCAGTGCGACTGATAAACAAAACACTCCTTCTCCACAACGGTATTACTCAGCAGAGAATTGCGCAATTCACCTATGTGTTGACATACATATCGCGACTGTTGGAGGCCTTACAGGGGTGGACAGGGAACATTTATAACTGCACACACCAGCTCTCACCTTCAGGGAATATACCACACAGAAATCCTGAGCGGTACGTGGGATAGGGGTGAAAAAAATGCTTCCAAATTCGACACAATATTGACGACGACTCACGTCGTCATTCGTCCCAGACAGACTGTTTAAATGCCCCCAGCGCGACTACGACAGTCGCCATTCGTAGTGTAAGGGTTATGTTACGTTTACTATGGATAAAGGGAAGTTGATCATTTTCGTGCAAAAGTGTGTGCTTGTAAAACTTACCGCACAAAGGCTAAGATAAAAATGTCTTTAAAGGAATTTCTAGAAAACACAGCCTTGGAATTTCATGAAAACAAATTTTTTGTTTATTAATGAAAGTAACTTTAGGCTGTTATCCCTGTTTTTAATTCTTCTACTTGACAAGGTCCCGACCCAACTTTCTTTAAGTAACATCCGCATTTCCTTACACCTGCGGCTCCCTCTTTTGCCTTTTCTCCCTAAGGACGAAACATTATAAGGCATGGTGGCTGTGACGTAGCACACATTTTTCAAACACGAAATCTTCCACACTCGGATTATTTTGTAAATAGCTGGGCAAAATAAAAGTAGCCAAGATTACTTAATCTGATTTTTCATGACTCAGTTTATTTCGGCCTTAAAAGAACTTATTTTTCAGAGAGAATACCGAATAAAGCTTTAGCAATTCAACAACTCAGCCAGCCCTTCAAAGTCCGTGCTTCGAAATTGCCTGATCTCCTAATTTATGCCTCAAATTACGCGATATGTGCATGCCAGCTACAATACAGTTCAGAATATTTGTCTTCATCTTGTTCTCTAAAGAATTACAGCGTATAGTTTACAGAACCATAATTTTGTCTATTGATAATTTCGGGAATGAATCTTGCTCTCTCACATTAAAGCAGGAATAGGCTAAGGGTTGACTAATGTATTTGCTCAGGAAGATATATTAGCATACGAGGTAGGACATGAGAGGAGCCTGAAGAATACGGCATAATGATTATCTTCCTGGTTTACACTGGTCGCTGTGTTATCAAATCAAGAGAAAAGCGACGATTGTAGAAGGTGTTATTTATGGAGGAGCAGAGAGGAACTTCCGGAGTTTCGGTGAAGGAACCTGAACAAGAAGACCCGTTGCAATATGTAGGTGTAGATTGAAGAATAAAATGAGATGCATCATAAAGAAATAAGTTTGAAGGAAGTGGACAGGATTAATCTGGCTCAGGATAGGTAAAAGTAGCAGGCTCATGTGAAAACAGTAACAAGCCTATCGTTTCCATTAAGCAGCGGAAATTTCTTGACAGTCTGAGTAACCTTGAGCTTCTGAAGCAGGACTTGCTGTATTGAGTTAAACGCCAGGAACACGACACGGCCGCAGCACGCTAGGAGCACAGTCCTGTAGGTGCAGATTTGAGCGTGAAGACGCGGTCGACGCATGGCCGGTGCACAGCCAAAGAACATTAATCAAAGCGTAAATTATAGTTTAATGTAAAAATGAGTTCAACGTAAAAATATAACCCATATACGATTAGAAATATTGTGATGTGTGCTTACATGCGGTATCACGGTTTAAGTGTCAAACTTTATGGTTTCTAGAGAATTTTAAATATCATATTTCTGTAACACCATGCATAAAATAATCTTCACGATGTTGTTAGGCATAATATGCCTCTAGACAAAGTGAGAGCTGGATCCAGAAATAATATGAAAGGCGGAGTGTTCACGCTGTGAAAAAAGTCTTCAGATTCAACTACACACATTCAGACCCTGATATCGCCATTCTGCAGGTCTGTATTGAACATAGTTACAGATGTATTCTTCTGTACAATACCATGTCTAATATATAGGCCTAAATGCTTGCATTGTTTGCTCACCTCACATTCTCGCGTGCCATGCAGTTCTTGCAAACTTTGACTCATTTCAATTCAAACCTCACGTCCTGAGTACAGACTTAAACTGTTTTCAAGTTTCTGTGTTTTCTAGTATCAACTTTGTACTGAACTTTAAATCAGTACTGCCTACACAGGGTGCGGAAAAACTTCTTGCCCAACCTTCTTGAGGTGATAGGAAGGACCGAAACATAGATTTACTGACAGGCAACTGTATGACGGAAGTGTGACTTGCGGTGCCACTGACCATCACAGTCGGTCTGACTAAGGTTGGAAATGAAGGAAAGCAACTGAATCATTCTGAATAATTGTAGTTGTTACCACTTTACAGCAATGTTCAAAACTACGGCCAACGAACTCAATATAAATCCGACAACGACGTAGCAGGAATTGACGTGTTCGCCCAAAAATGCCAGGTTTCTGCCTGAGGGTTGCTACTGCCTAAATGATACGGGCAATAAGAGCCTCTTGAGAATCGACTGGCCATGAATAGATCAAGGTTTTCATGTGGCCGCATAGGAAGAAGTCCAATGGTGTGAGGTCCGGTGACCTGGGAGTCCAAGCCAGCCGTCTTTTCAAGTTGCGGTGAAATGTTCTCGAACCCGACGTGCTAAATGAGCTGCAGCCCAGTCGTGCTGGAATCACGTGTTTTTCGTGAGTGACAAGGGGATTTCCTCCAGCAATTCTGATAGAATTCCTCCAAAAGTACCCGGTAAATCTGTGCACTGAACCGTGGGGATAACAAGTAAGGCTCAACCAAAACGTAATTTACAATGCCCACACAAATGTTGGCCGCAAAGCATTGCTGGTGACTGAACAAATGCAGCATTTTGATGGTCAGTGGCCCTGCACGAACGCACCCCCACATTCAGTTGTTTCACGTTAAGTCTTCGTTTCAGTCCCTCCTTCACATCAAGAAGGGTGGGCATGGATTTTTTCCGCACCCTGTATAATTATAAACGTGGAGGACATAATAGGATACTTGTCTGCATGCTACTCAATAAGTATTCATTATAAGTTGCATACTTCAAAATAAGAAGGCCTAAGCACAATTTCCCGTACTCTTCGCTACGGACGGAACGACATGCAGTATAGCTTTATGCCACCACGTGTCGTATTATCGCTATATTCTGAGACAGTTAAGTGAGTTTTGAAGCCACAAACAGTTGTTTATATCTCAACGAATGTTTACTTCTGCCCAAAGAATTTTCGTCAACTTTTGCTTCATAATCAGGTAACCTGCAATGGAGAGACATGTAATGCTCAAAAGAAGCTTTAGCTAACAGTGTTATGGCGATAACGCAGTTCGTTTAGAAATATTCTTGATTGAAACGCGGGAGAAGTTTGGTTTAAGATTATTAGCCTTCAGATCGAAATTCGACAGGCAGTTTTTTGACTTGGGGGCATTTTTAAAAAGTTATTACCCAGATGTTTCGGAACGCCTGATTACGTAAGCTGTCGGAAACTTCCGGAAAGATGGTTGAACCTGGAATTGTTATTTCAAATTTACAGTGCCCCTGGGCACACTGCTCTGAGAGTGCAGAAATTATCGGCCGAAAATAGCAAGGCTGTGGTCCCCCAACCCCCCTCAGTAGGATGATTTAGCCCTGCGTCATTTCTTCTCACCCCGAATATGTAATGGAGCTACGGAGGCGTCCTTTTCAGGATGTCTCCGATATTCGGGAAAAATCTCAGACCGTCACACACACGATGCCTAAACGGCAGTTCCAGCTGTGCAACCAGCACTAGCCGAAAGGCTGATTGCGTTCCATAAACTGGAAAGAAGCCGGTGGTTGAAAGGGACAATGACCAATAATAAACATAAGCGTTTATTTCTTTGTGGACACAATCCGGAAATTTTGGGTGCGCCTTTTATTGTATTTACTGTAAAGGCAATTCGCAATAAAGTACATTTTAAAATGAAGTACAACATGTGTGCGCGCGTGAGCATGTATGTAAAGTTTATAGGTGGATATTTATAAATTATAATCAATTCACAAAACAGAAGGTAAGAAATTCAACACAAATATTTGAAAATATTTTACGCCTTTCTCTTTTTCAAAAAATTATCTTCTATTTTATTTCTCATAACTGGAGAAATGACGACACCTGGTTGCCTCTTGAAAGGGGACAGAGACGCGGTCTCGAAACGTCGGCAAACAAATACCAACTTATGCTGCGTGACAACTCAAAGGAGCGAAAACCTCAACTGACAGTTTTGTTCTCACATGGCAAGCAGAAGTTCAAAGTTCACCGTCCGTGACAGAGAATATTATTGCACAGAAATCGGCACAAAATAGTCAAAAGATTTTTAAAAATTATTCTTAGGCAGCTGTCACTACACCGTTGCACATACACACTTCCTGCTTTATTCTGTTTATGTTCTAAACAGGCAGAAAAACGGAATCCATATTTTAAGAGTCCAGGAAATGCATGACTTAAACGTGTTCCAGTACTAAGTACAACGTACACGCAAGTTGACATACAATGATATACTGTCACTGTCACAGGGAGCAATATCGAAGAGAGTACTTCAAATTTTGAATAAACATTTTCGGCCCATTAAAATTAAAAAAACACCCAACTGTATACTAAATAAGCACACTGGATGTGTAAACCTAATACCCAAAGCCGAAGGACAATACTTATTTAAGAATACTTTGTGGAATTTCGCGGCATTGCAAGTACACCCAATCTTAATTTTATATTTGAGGTGGAAACCGATTTCGACTTCACTAAAGACGGGTAAGAACCACACCATTAGAGCAAGGCTACGTGGCTCCTGGAATCGGTGCTCTTGTCAGTGGATGGGGATTGACTTGGATAAGGCATTATATTAAGTAGTGTATAGGATAGCAACTGATATGCTGCCAGAGCAACACACGTATGTACGTCTTCAGTAAATACGGTGACTCGCCCTGAACACAAGAGACTAACAATAGGGCATCCGACGTTTCTCACGAATACTGTAAATGTGAATGTCAGGCAGACACTGACTCTCTCCACCGTAGGACTGCTACCTTCAAAAGCATTACACTGGCACAGTGTTTCAAAGACGCGGTGACGTAGTCCCAACTTCGTTTCCAACTGAACAAACAAAATTACAGCCCAGACATTACAAATCACACATAACGTGCATTGATACACTTCTCTTAAATAACCAACAAACATAAAAGCACAAATATAGGAGTTTTGTTGGGTGACATTTTAGTGTTTTCATTAACCTTTTGCGGATCTCCTTTTAAAGTATCATTTCGTCCTTTCTGGCCATTTCGGTGTTTACTGTCTATAGCGCATGTCCTGAAGAATCTCCTACTTTAGCAAAATACCAGCCTCACCACAGTGCGCCTCATTGCCTCAAATAGCCGTGTTCTTTATCAAAATATGTGTTAAGTTCAGTCTGAGCTCACAACGAAGGGCACTGAGTGAGTGCGTTTGAGAGCAGAGTGTCGAGGATACTTGAAATTAAGGGACACAGGTAAGAGAAGACGGCAGAAAAATACACAGCGTCTACACAACTTGTCCTGTTCAGGGAGTACTGTATTAATTAGGCTCGTCAAATACAAGAAAACTGATATGCGGAACATGTTGAATTGAAGGGATAGAAGAGGAAACGATGGCTGAGTTACTTACTAACACCTCAAAGGAAGATATCTCTTGTGAGACCTAGGTATGGACGGAAATATATTTTTAAAAAAATAATTGAATATAAAGAGTGTGTGAATGAAATGGAATTTTGTGTTTCACAAAAGGAAATAAAGATTGGCCCTTCTGAACATGATAATGCTACTTTTAATTTCACAAAAGTTTTGGGAATTTGACTGAGTTACTTGTACCTGCCCTGTGACTGTGCATAACTGAGTTACTGACATACACACTTTAACTGCGTAATGGAGGCAGAGCTGTGTACAGTCCAGTTGCTCTGGCAACACAGTTATTACACACGATATTCTACAGATCTCTCCTTGTGATCAATAAAGTCTTCTGGAATGGCGAGACATGTTAATTGGGAAATAGTTACTGACGTTTCAGAAGCACCTACTGCCTTCATCTTGTATCACTCTGACTGCCCTAAACGACTTGTGGCACAATTTTAGCTACAGACAGAAGGACAGTGGCACTACGTACACATGTAGCAGAAGCATTCTGCACCTTTCGTTTCGTAGTCCTTCCCTCTTCTACTTACATTGTTCAAAGTAGGTGTAGAGGGTTTTGTTTTCACTTGATCACACTCAGACACACACCACACTCGGTAGGACTCCTCTGGACGAGGGATCGGCCCGTCGCAGAGACTTCTACCTGACAACAAAAACACTGGAAAAGAGACAAATATCCATGCCTCAGTGGGATTTGAATCCCCGATCCCAGCAAGCGCTCGGCCGCAGACCTACACCTTTGACCGCGCGGACACTTGGGGCTCGGCGTGTTTTTCACCCTAGGTCCACGTATCATGGCAAACAAAAAGTCGCACCCAGCTGGTATCTAACACCGTTGACTCAGTCTGTAGCCTGTTAGGTTTGTCCCTGAGTTTCCCACAAACTGACATCCATATATCCGAACAAAAAGTTGTGCGCTTTTGCTGTTCGTTACCTGGTAAAAACAGGCTCAGAGCCACACAAGTAGCCACCGACCTGGTGTGATCGTACTTATTAAAAAGAGAAGGTGTGTTCTTTTGTGGGACGAGGGCGAACTCAACCCACTTCCATGCACGGCATGACTGTGCTTATTATGAAGAGAAGGTTTGTGCTGCTGTAGGAGTTGGCCAGAGAGTACAGCCCAGCCCAACTCTAAGGAAGCTGGCCGTACAGACTGTAAGTGACGGGGAATGTAAAGCACTTTATCGTGAAAATTTCACTGAATGGTCGAGTTGTGCAAAATCCAAATGTGGCAAGCAAGGCTTCTGTAACGTAAGCGGTTCATTATTGTAATACATAGATATAGATATAATACATAGATCTATGTGAACGTCTCACTTATCAAACCGTGGCAGATATTTAATAAAAAAAAAGTATTTCTTAACTAATACGGTTTTGTTTTACAGCAACTTTCGACAAGTAGTCTCACTATTATTGATCAAACTGTAAGATTACAACGGCTGAACGTTACAAGCACATTTTACCAACAGGCCAGTGTTTATCAAAGTTACTGAGTCGCGACCCACATTGGTCTCACGACCACAGGGGTCAGACATATAAACATGAATCGGCATAACAAATATGGCTTCTTATTGGTTTAATAAAGTGAAGATAAACATATATGTTGTAAAATCATCAGGCAAATAATTGTTTCTTGATTTCATCAGAACATTTCTCGGACTAACATTTGGATCGCGACCCAAAAGTTGAGAACCATTGCAACAGTTTAACCATTTCCTCACTTTTGCACTGTTTTCTGCCTTTATTTAAGTTTAAAATATATTCATATACGAGGTACATAAAGGTATGTGCACACACACTGCTGCAATATTTAAACCAGATAAATTTCATATAGCGTTAACATTTCATTTACAAACTCAGTCTCTAAAACTATAACAAAACATACCTTCAGAGGTTAAGAATATGTGCATGGCGGAATATATCTGGTACATTCTTTCTGTCATGTTTCCTTGTTCTTGATTATTTTGAAAAACAACTGGCTTTCGTGTTATTTCTTGCCGAAGGACGGACGGACAAATATTAAAAGGCTGACGCTCATTCTAGACCACTGCTTTGCAGCTAGGTCTAAAAACGGCTTACGTCGTGCAGGCAGACATTTTTTTCTATGTAGTATTTACAGGTTCTTAAACTTAAGACATTTCTCGCGTCTTAGATTTTCATTAATATTTAACATAAAACGTGAAAAAAAACAGGAACATATTTGCTTCAAGTTAACCTAAAATTCTGACCCAAGTTTCAGACCAATCTATTTTGCAATCAGCTGCTTTCTGTGGCAAGAAACACAAACACTTTAAAGAACGCAGATGTAAATTTTCTCAGCAGTGTCCGGCTTTAGGTGGTGCAGTGACACATGGGCCTCCAAAAATTTAGAAGCATTTTATTCACCTTTCCATTGTGCTACAAAACTATAATAATCAGTGCAAGATGTTCCATTGTGACTTTAAACTGCATTAAGTGTGGCACAGGAATCTTGTCTGCTTCTGTTATATCGCACACCCACTAACTTACCTCAGGGGCACATAGCGTCCGCATACTGAAGAGCTAGGGCATAACGTGTGGTGGACGGAAAACAACAAGTGTAAAAGCATGTAAATTCGGTCACGGCACGGGTGGAGACGCCTTGCACACGGGTCGGACGTGGCAATAATTGCGTCCAACAAAATACAGCTGTTAGAATAGAACTGTGTGGTTAGTCGTAAATGAAGCCACACATAAATTTGGCTTTACTAAACACATGTCTGCTGCTCTGCTTTTAAGATACGAAAACTTTGAAATTTCAAAATATTATTTCCAGATAAAAGTGTGGAAAAACTGCTGAAGATTTTGCAGATATTAAAATGTGCAGACCGAGGACATAATTCAAGTCTGCATGTCGACAGGAGATCTACGAAACGCATTATGTTATGTTACAGTTTCTCAGAAATAAAACAAAGATTTAAACTTTTGAAATTCGTTGTGACACTTGAAGTGACAACTGTGGGAAAGAAGTGCAACAATCTGAGTAAAATATTTTTACGGAATACTATGTGTGAAAACGTACTGAATGGTTCGGTAATGTTGTCAACTGCAAGGGAGTTAGTCAACTCAGTACCTGACTTCGATAGAAATATATTGATTTGTTTCTAACTAACTAACTAACTAACTCCATGGAGCAGAGGCCTTCTTGAGAAGCTAACAGTTTCTCAGCTAGTCAAGAAATTCCCCGCATTTTATGGAACCCGAAGGTTCATTACCGCATTCACAAGAGCACGCCAACTGTCCCTATCCTGAGCCAGCTCAATCCAATTCATGTCCCCCATCCCACTTCCCGAATATCCATCTTAATATTATCCTCCCATCTACGTCTGGGTCTCCCAAGTGGTCGCCTTCCCTCGGGTCTCCCCACCAAAATCCGGTATGTACCTCTCTCCTCCCCTATAGTGCCACATGCCCCTCCTATCTCAGTCTTCTGGATTTCATTACCCGAATCATATTTGGTGATGAGTACAGGTCATTAAGTTCCTCGTTATGTAGTCTTCTCCAATCCCCTGTCGCCTCGTCCCTCTTAGACCCAAATGTCCTCCTCAGCACCCTATTCTCGAACACCCTCAGTCTTTGTTCCTTCCTCAGTGTGAGAGACCAAGTTTCACACCAATACAAAACAACAGGTAAAATTATAGTTCTGTATACCCTAATCTTTGAGTTTTGAATAGCAACCTGGAAGACAAAAGATTCTGCACCGAATGATAGCAAGCATTCCCCGACTTCAATCTGCTCTTAATTTCTTCATGAATGGAGTTTCAATCCGTTACGGTTGCTCCCAAATATTTGAATTCTTCCACCCTTTCAAACGATTTATTATCTATATTTATGTTGTGATTGTGTCGTGCATTCTGATTTCGAGACATGATCATGTACTTAGTTTTCTCAGCATTTACTTCTAGACCAATCTCCTTACTAGCAATCATTAAATTTCTGCATTTTTCTTTATACTCCGTATGCTTCTGCCCAATATATTAACATCATCAACATAAACCAGAAGCTGATGTGTACCATTCAATTTCAAGCCCTCCTGGTTTGCCTGAACCCTCCTAATAGCATATTCTAAAGCAAAGTTGAAAAGCAATGGCGACAGAGCATCTCCTTGTTTCAAGCCATTCTTAATAGGGAACGTATCAGACAGATGTTTGCCTACCCGAACTCTGCTATACGTTTCACTTAGGCACATTTTTATTAACCTTACTAGTTTCATGGGGACACCGAACTCAATGAGAATATTATAAAAGACCTCCCTCCTAACTGAATCATAGGTTTCCTTGAAGTCTATAAATAGCTGATGCACTGCCTCATTGTATTCCCATTTTTTCTCAAGTATTTGACGAATGCTGAATATATGATCAGTAGTTGACCTGTTACGTCGAAATCCACACTGATGATCCCCAAAAATTTCCTCTGCATATGGAGTTAACCTTGACAAAAGAATGTTGGATAGAATTTTGTACGTAGTCGACAAAAGTGATATGCCTCGATAGTTACTACAATCTGTTTTATCACCCTTCTTATAAATAGGCACAATGACCGACTCCTTCCATTCCTCAGGCAATTCCTCCTTATTCCAAATAGACATAATGAGTTTATGGATTTCAGGCCGAATAATCCTACCCCCTGCTTTAATCAATTCTGCTGGAATCTGATCAATACCTGGAGATTTGTGTCTTTTTAGCTTTTCAATAGCCATCTCAACCTCAAAGGCACTGGGCTCAGGCACTAGTGGCTCTGCCGTGTGTACTTCAGTCTGCCTAACATCATTAACCCCGTGTATATTCAACAGCTGGGAGAAATGATTCCTCCACCTAGCCAAAATACTGTGGGAGTCTGCAACCAGGTCACCCTTCTCATCCTTTACTACATTAGTTCTAGGCTGGTACCCCCTCTTAAAGTCACTGATACCCCTATACAAGCCTCTGATATTCTTGTTCTTACAGTTTTTTTGAAGTCCATTAATTCTAGCTTTCAGATATTCCTTCTTTTTGTTCCTGAAATGTCTACTAGTTTCACGTCTTACGTTGTGCTAGATTATCTCCATTATTTTGGTTTGGATTCTGTAACCACTGAATTTTAGCCTGCTTCCTTTTATCTAAAAATTCTGCACATTCTGCATCAAACCATGGTTTATGCTGCTTCCGTTCGTGTAGACCTAGACTCTCTTGAGCTGAGATTTTGATATTCCTTTAATGTTTTCCCAAGCCCTATTTATGTCCTCACTAACATTTAAGTTTTCCAGAGCTGCAAACCTGTTTGAGATCTTAAGCTGATACTCTTTCCTAACCTCTAGTTCACTTAGCTTCTTGAGATTAAATTTCTGCATTAAACTTCTGTGCTGCTTGTTTACTTACTGCCAGTCTTTCCCTAACTTTCGCAACCACCAGATAGTCATCAGTATCACAGTCAGCTCCCCTGAAAGATCGCACATCGAGTATACTGGAATGCCGTCTCCTATCTATCGATATGTGATCGATGTGATTGTGAGTCTTCCCATCAGGAGAGGTCCAGGTGTATTTATGAATGTTTCGGTGCGGAAACATAGTGCTCTTAACAACTAGATTCTTTGATGTGGCAAAGTTTACTACTCTAACGCCATTATCGTTGCTATCCTGATGTAAACTCTCATTCCCAATAGTCGGTTTAAAAATATCCTCTCTCCCCACTTTTGCATTAAAATCTCCTAACAGAATTTTCATATGGTACTTAGGAAAATGATCAAAAACCCCTTCTAATTCCTCATAGAAGCTGTCCTTTGAATTATCACTTTTCTCTTCTGTTGGTGCATGCACATTCAGAACAACGATATTACACCAGCGGCCTCTCAGCACTATGTATGACATCCTACCACTAACAAACTCCACTCTCTTGATTGCCGATACTATTCTCTGATGCACAAAAAAACCTGTTCCCAATTGATGATTTTCCTGCCCTTTGCCATAGAAAAAAGTATACTCCCCGGCTCTTACAGTCCCTTCTTTCTCCCACCTAACCTCCTGTACACCGACTAAATCTAACTTATACTTAGCTAATTCCCTGGCCACTGTCATAAGTGACCCTGGCCTATACATGCTCCTCACATTCCATGTTCCAAAACTCATATCCTTTTTCCGTAGCTGGGGTCGTACCAAAGAATCGGTCCAGGTCCGAGGCAATGTGTAATGGTTCGTAACATCATAATTTTTTACGGTGAGGAGTTGTTAGCACCTCGCCCAACCCCCAAGCTGGAGGACCACCCCTTGTCGGCTTTCCGCGACTGCTTATTTAATGTATTCGCAGCTACCCTCCATAACTGGAGGCCGTTCCTCCATCCGCAACCTGAGGACGCGCCATGCCGTGGTGGCAGGGACCCACTTAACATAGACTGATTTGTTTCAAGCAACAAATACAGGACCCTGTATTTCAACTGCATGTGAAATACTAAGGTAAGAATTTTTATTACTCAACAAAATAACACTTAAAGTCTCGTTTCTTGTGCCCTCCCTCACATAACACCCTCGTACAAACACTGATTTGTCACTTACACTGTATTTCATGCCGCAGTTATTTCTCACTCTTCTGTGAACCAAAGGTTTAGGTGATGTGGCAAAGAGCAAAAATAGTAATGCAGTTTGGTGAATGTGTTTTTGTTCAGGGTGATTCTGAAGGACCCTTAGCTGGCAATGGGAGGCTTGTTGGTATTGTCGCCAAGTCATATCTTTGCACACAATATCTGTCCCCTGGAGTTTACGTCAAAGTGTCTGCAGTGAGCAGCTGGATACACAGAGTTCTGAATGGTGCAGAAGAAGGCGTCAATTTCGAGGTCCAAAATGGGGCCGTGATACCATGGTAACAGTAGTAGTAGTAGCAGTATGAGTGTTAGTAATATAAGTATTATTATAAACAGTATCAGTTACTTAGTCTGCAAAGTAATCAGTGCATTAAAATAATGTTAGGCCATTAAGAATGTAAAGGCAAGAGAAGGAAAATAAAATCAAACCACATCATCAAACCTGTCACCATGTTTAGCCTACCATCCTTGGTCTTTGAGGATTTAAATGTGTGTGTGTGTGTGTGTGTCACTGTCTGTGTGTGTGTGTGTGTCAGTGTCTGTGTGTGTGTGTGTGTCAGTGTCTGTGTGTGTGTGTCAGTGTCTGTGTGTGTGTGTCAGTGTCTGTGTGTGTGTGTCAGTTTCTGTGTGTGTGTGTCAGTGTCTGTGTGTGTGTGTCAGTGTCTGTGTGTGTGTGTCAGTGTCTGTGTGTGTGTCAGTGTCTGTGTGTGTCAGTGTCTGTGTGTGTGTGTCAGTGTCTGTGTGTGTGTCAGTGTCAGTGTCTGTGTGTGTGTGTCAGTGTCTGTGTGTGTGTCAGTGTCTGTGTGTGTGTGTCAGTGTCTGTGTGTGTGTATGTCAGTGTCTGTGTGTGTGTGTGTCAGTGTCTGTGTGTGTGTCAGTGTCTGTGTGTGTGTGTGTGTGTCAGTGTCTGTGTGTGTGTGTGTCTGTGTCTGTGTGTGTGTGTGTGTGTGTGTGTGTGTGTGTGTGTGTCAGCATGAAATAATCCGACTTCCTTTTTCTCTGTGGCGCTGCAGACCAAACCGGATATGGGTCATATAACCGTTTATAAGGGGGTTAGTTGTTAATGCTACGGAACTTTACATTTATAAGGAAATGGTGAGAGTCGGAAAGACTGTGAAGCTGGCTAGATGCAGGGATGTAGCTAATTAGGACATCTGGCGTACACAACCGTGCAGGACCGAAGGGGACAGGCGAGGGCTGTAGACAGAGTTAGCACTAGTTAGAATGGGAAAGAGATATGCGGCTAGTTTGCAGCAAAAGGAACTTAGTTTGTCAATGTCAGGTTTAATGGGTTTTAGAAGTGTTTTGCAGCTACAGAAATTTGGGAAGTTGACAGCTTTTGCCCATCATAACTCTTCTGGTAGGAGGTAACGAAGTCATACGCCCACTTTTGAACGTTACTTAGAGCACGGGGTTCACACGGGTTGAGTCACAGTATACGATGTCACGTCATAGTTAGCCATTGGGAATTTAGAATTTAAAATTTTAGCTCTTTGGCCTATTAGGGATAGTCGAGATAGGAGTATGGCCAATTAGAAGATGTAGGAAAATTCGAGAGAGGGAGGAATTTGAAATAGGGATACAGTCCGTGTTTGCTGACGCCAGAGCAGACGCTGTTTGTATTTCTTGGTGGTCGGACACATTCGAAATTATACAAGCGAAAAGTGATGATTTAATTCAGTGCCACATCTAGAAATAAAAATTTATAGATTCCGTGTAAAGTTTGATTGGAAACAATAGAACTTGTGTAATTAACTATCATAGTGTTAAGTAGTGCTTCAGAACACTTAGATTCTCTGTAACGAAGAGACATGCTTAACCGACTGAAGAAGCTAGCGGGAAAGGAGGAGCGGTCACTTTTTTGAGGTTCCTAAATCACACACAATTAGACACACACAGCCGGTAGGACTCCTCTGCTTGAGTGATCAGATCGTCGCAGAGGCGCTAACTATACACCCCCCCCCAAAAAAGAGACGAACATCCATGCCCTCAACGGAATTCGAACCCGCGATCCAAAAACCAAAAGGCTTCAGACCTGCGCCTTAGACCGCACGGCCACACGGATCGGCGTGTGTTACAAATTCGAACCAAATTATTATATTGCGTATCAATTGTTGGTAACACTAGTTGGTGTTTTGTATTATCTTTAATTAACAACCTCTTGTCACATGCCAGCACCACTGCATGTGTAATGTAAAACTCCTTATCACAAACGTTTAACCTGTTCATTACTTTTGTCATCCTCCTTCTATAACATTACTGTTCCCTGTATTTCAGTCAGCCCCTTCCACACTGCCATCACTTCGTGTCACTGTTTATACTGTACAGTTCTAACTTCAGGCAGAACTGTATAGAGACGGGAGAGAAACAGGCTCGACGCATCAGAGTTCTATTGATAAGCTAACAGTCACTCAGCTAGCCAACAAGCTGCCAACAACTTATGCCGGTTTCCTGTTCATTACCACAGCCACAACAGCCCACCACCTGTCCGTAACCACAGCCGGAGATATTCAGCACATGACACTTTATCGTACATAAATTCTTAAGATCCAGCGTACAATACTGTGCAATCTACACCCGTGTCTTCCACATGGGAGCCCCCTTTGTGTT
This sequence comes from Coptotermes formosanus, assembly GCA_013340265.1. Classification (NCBI taxonomy): domain Eukaryota; kingdom Metazoa; phylum Arthropoda; class Insecta; order Blattodea; family Rhinotermitidae; genus Coptotermes; species Coptotermes formosanus. The sequence continues at coordinate 12,323 of BLKM01005552.1, read as the reverse complement.
GTCCAAACATTTTTTCAACTTCTCATCATTCCTAAGTGTGCCATATGACCGGCCCTTCTTTCCTTCCTTTATTTTTATAACCATACAAAGGATTGTAATATTCCACGGCCAGCCATTTACCCGTCAAGTGAGTAAGTCCTACAGAACCAACGATATTATGAGGCTGTGGAATTGAGAGCCGTCTGTTTCTTCTCCAAAGTTTTGGTCTTTTACAGGATGGTACAGGAGCGGTTTGTTTAGATATCAAGAACCAGACTTTACATCAGGCAGTTTGAATTATATAGACCTTTTTTCCAGTGGCGCAACAGCCTCCAGTAGGCCCACGCCTTTTCATTATCGAAGCTTCACGATCACACCCAGACACACCACAGTCGGTAGGACGCCTCTGGACGGGTGATCAGTCCGACGCAGAGACCTCTACCTGACCAAACACAAAACTGACAACAGACAGACATCCATGACCCGGACGGGATTCGAACCCACAATCCCAGCAAGCGAGCGAAACCTCCAGCTTAAAGTTTGTCTCTCGCCTTCTTGTGGACAAACACAACAGCACGATGAACACAAGAGTACAGAAGCACTCACGGCACAAACAAGAGTGACGTTTTTACCTCTTTCTCCAGACTATAAATTTCCAAGGCCTTTCATTCCCCTAACAGTCAAAACTTCAAGAACCTTCTTCGGAACTGTGGAAAGAGCACCAAAATCCGAATGAAAAACCGCGTTTGCAGTAAGTTTGAATTTTTGTAAAACTGTGACAAGTATTCGAAAAACATGTAAAATTTAACTCTTCTTGAATTTGGATTGCTGTCCCACAGAAAGGGCGGTGCTTTGCCATACAGTGTTCTCAGACATTAAATCGGAAGATGCTGCCTACTAGGGGAAAGTTAGAAAAGTAACAACGCAAGGCAACTTACATAGTGTGAATGAGCTCATTCCTTACTTTCCCGTGGCGCAGCAGCCCAAATCGGACTTAGGCCGCCTCTAGATTACATTCAGACACACCACACTCGGTAGGACTCCTCTGGACGAGGGGTCGGCCAGTCGCAGGGCCCTCTTTCTGACAACAAACACTCACAAAAAACAAACATCCATGCCTCAGGTGGGATTCGAAACCCACGATCCCAGCAAGCGCTCGGCCTAAGGCCCAGCCTTAGATTGCGCTGCTAACGAGCCCATTTCGGAATGTCTTATTTCAAAGCGAAAGTGCAGGCAGACACTAGAGCAAATGAATGTGAATCAACAGAATCACACAACAAGCGCAAAAATACTTTCCAAACAGCAGCCTTCCCGCGTTTGATTCATTGCTGACAATAGGAACATAATAAATAGGAACAAAATAAATTAGATGGGAAACTCCGCTGGGTTTCTTACCCTTTTCATTTTACATATAATTCTTTACCCTTCTGTACAATTCGTGCGAAATATTGTTCGCAAAATTCTATTCTTTCTCCCCTCCAAGTTGTCCAGACCAGCCCTGCCGTCTCTACAACCTTCCACTCAAAGGATACCCGGAGGCCCTTCCGCAGGGTGCAAAGCGGCGGGAGCGTGAAGGTGACTGGACACTTCTGTCTAGAGGTTTACTGCTATAAGCACCAAAAAAAGGGAAGTTAATTGTTGTAAGTAGGTATAATTTTAAGCAATCCGTGCACCACAGTAACCTGGTGATACAGACAGATGGATTCATAGAAGGTAAACAAATACTACGTTACAAACAAACAAATACCTGTTAAAGTAAATAATTTGTTGCTTTCAATTTGAGAAATTCATTCTTTAAATTCGTATTAAAGGGAAAAGTAATTTTAAAAGTATTTATGGGGAGAAATTTGGTGCATGCGGAATCAGATACTCGGCGATGTTCCGCCGTGCGGACTGGTAAACAGTCACCTACGTAACTTCAGCTTTGTTCACTGCAAGTCATCATTATCACACGGCACCGGATGTTTTATAAAGACGCACTTCAAGAAAAGTTGAATTTATGAATTCCATTTTAACTGAACTTGTGATCCATAGCACCTTCCAGGGACATGACATTACGTATCGCAGCCGATCAACTGAGTGGAAACTGTAACCAGAGGTGGAGATTATCAAACTTTCCAATTTTGAATTTAAAAAAATGTTAAAAATGTAAAACTGTCCGTAACAGAGTAGGGGTACAGGTACAGCTATAGCCACTCCTGACGCCGGCGCTAGAAAGGGGTGGATGGTCTAAGCCACGCCCCCGACGCTTTACCACCGAGAAAGCGCCCCGGTACGTTTTAAAGGAAGGTGGGCGGGCCTCGCGTCCAGTCTCTTTGGGTCCCGAAAATCTCGCCCCGCAGCGGTTCGAACCCGGGACCCCCCAGACCTTAACGCGTCGCCATAAGATTTGCGCTATCCCGACTCCATCGGGCTTTACATGTGTGAATAACAAAGGTCTCAGATGCTGGTGTGACCGCGTCATGAGATTCTAACCTGTTACGTGTGTCACTGCTTACACTCTGCACGTGCCAAATTATAAGAATGTTTGGATCTCCGCCAGAACCGCTGTGATAACCTCCTAATTCAGAGTTTAATTAAACTCATATATTTGTCGTCATGTATTCCTGTGTCTACAGAACGGAGACTGTTATGTGGTTTGACAAAGCCATAAGATTCTTGGAAAACAACAGCTTGGGACATTTCTGGCAATTTTGATCCCACAGAATGAACATTAAATCTATATAGTGGGTTACATATGTCAGGGGCTGCATTACTGCCAACTTATATAACAAATATTATTGACTGTGTATTTATCACAGTGACACAGCAACACTTGTTTGATTTTAGGGAAAAACACGATCATAAATAACATTTATCGTACGTTGGACTTGCGGACGGTAAAGTCTCCATATTTGCAACTTTACATCCAGACACGATACAGAAAAGAAACAAAACACACAATACAGTTTAGAAAGTGTGCTTCTTCTATACTTCATTTTTCCACGCATTGCCCCTGTAGTGTGTGCGTGTGTCAAATTTACTTCTGGTTAAGTTCAAAGTGCATGAATAATCCATGAATCCGAAGACAAGGAGAATTTTCAAAACTTCTTGTTTTGTACACATTGCAAGAGTCACTCACTACACACCACTCACTCACAAAAGCACGGTTGGCGTTGCATATACATTGCAAGGGTCGACTTCACAGTGTGAGGTGGACTTTACCCTACCAGCGTTGTTCCTACTTTGAGGTGTGAAGATTCTCCCTGATGATGGTGGCAGATAGGCCTCCGAAACATGTCGCTCGGAGTTAAAATGATCCTTTAACAACTTTTGGTTGTGCACTAAATTTGCGCATTATTGTTGGTGTATTCTAGACAATACCTCCAGCTAAAAGTTGTATCTCTCACCCTCTTGTGGACAAACACAGCAGCAAGATTATTGTAAGAGACAATTCGCACTTATTCCACAAGCAACAGTGACGCTCTCGCCTGTTTCTTCAGATAATATAGGATGTTTCAAACGGCTCTTTTCCTTTGGCAGTGAGAACTACAGAAACCCAGTTTGGAAGAATTAAGGGACCAAAAATAGCAGCACTAAAACCCGCGCTTGGAATAAGTTTGAATTTTTGTACAACCCTATCAAGTTTTCGAAAAACATGTGGAATTTAATTCTGTTGAATCCACACATTTGCCCCGCAGAGCGTGCGGTGCTTGCCCCACAGTGTGTCCAGATATTAAATTGGAAGGTGCTGCCAGCTACAGGAGCGACAGACAAAACTGACGATAAAGCCAAACTAAAAGCAGACAGACAGTATACGTATACCGTAACATTGATGTGCGTTGGCGTAGGCATTTTTGACACAGAAAAGCAATCAATATTGCATGTTATGCTCTGGATTATATCGGCATCTGTATCCTGTCAGCATGAATAAGGTTTTCCTCCGTATCTCACAAAAGGCAAAATTTTCGGAAAAACGTTTATTGAACCAGGTATGTGTGTTTTGATTTTCTCTACAAGTTTGTAATATTTCGTATTCGAAGAAGAATTCGGTCAGATATTATCATACATGTACACAGGTCTTCATGCAAAGTGCCCGTTATTCTTGTCAAAATTTAATAAAACTTTAATTTTCACGACAGACTTTCGAAAAATCCTCAAATATCAAATTTCACGAAACCCCTACAGTGGGACCCGAGTTGCTCCATGCGGACGGACGGACGGACAGACATGACAAAGTTAATACTCGGTTTTCCCAATTTTGCGAAAGCGCCTATAAATGAATAAGTTCATTAAAATAGTGTCGTTTCCAACCGAAAGTGAACGCAGACCCCAGAACAACTGACTGGTTGATAAAACTACGTCAAATAACCAAAAAAAGTTATAACACAAACGTGAAACAAAACAATCATATAATTAGTGCTGAGACTCACCAAAAAGCTGCCTTCCTGCAACTGGTTCATTGCTGCCAATATCTCAAAAGAGTAACTAAATTATTTAGAAAGGACCCTTACTCCAACAGAATTTTTTCCCTTTCTACCCTAGATGCAAATCTTTAAGCATGTAAAAAATGGGTGCCAAATATTTTTTGACAACTTTGCCAATTTGTATTCTAGCTAAAAAGGTCACTACATAACTCTTCGGACTTGCCTAAAACGATAATTGTGCATCCGGTTTGACGACTACTTTTTCGAAAAAAAGCAACATTTCCCGCCCTCTCTTCTATACAGATGCACAGAAATTAAAAAAGTCTGTACAGAAATTTAAAAAAATATGTTACGCTACTTGTTTACTTGACCTTGACCTTGAACACACCGTTAACTTATCGTTTCACGTCTCCTTTTAACATCCTGTGTGAAAGATTTATATGCCCTTAGCTTCCACATCTTCACGTTTTTCCTCTCGTTTCTTGCAATGCCGTTTCAAGGTCAAGGCCCTATAACCTATAATGACAAATAACAATGGCTGCGAACAGCGATTTAGACTTTGCCCTACTTTAAGTCTCCAACCTAGCATTTGTCAGAAACGGCTGAGAAAAACTACGTTATTCTTCATTCAGGATGTCTGTTCCCTTGCCGAGATGCGACACTTGGACCAGCTGGAGAGAAAACACAAGTACTAACCAATACACAGCAATCAACGTAAACTGCCTGTGACGCCATCGTGCCCCATTGAAATTTTTGGCAATTTCTGTAGCCTTCAGTGCGAATTACAAGCAGACAATAACTTAAGTAACTTTAACAGCAGTTAAATAGCAATTTAGAACTTACGGGGCCGCAACAGCATACTGCCTGTGGTGATGGGCTTAGGGTTGGAAAACCGAGAAACCAAGTTTCGATTCCCACAAAACTCCGGAACAGTTTCTGTACTATAAATGTCCAGACCGAGTCATTGGGCCGTCCGGCGGCCCACTCGAGACCTACTGGGGTAACAATGATCAGGGTGCAAAGCGTAAGGCCCTCAGTCACCCCCTCCAGCGCCGAGGTTCGTAATTACATATGCTGTACCTCCACTGCTGCATACGCCTTATGGACAGTCATTCATCCCATAGTCTGTCTTACGACAGGTCCATAACCTCTTCCAAAGCAAGTTCTCCACAGAGTGCCATCTAGTGCTTCCTCTTTCAATTTCCAGTAACTTCTGTTTTCCGTAAGGTCATCCAGCAGCAGCTGACGTCTTACTCCTCGTCTTCCTGTCGCTTCTATTCTTTCTTCTATCTTTCATTTAGTAACGTGTTTTACAAGGCAGTTCCTGCGCAAGATATGACCAAGCCAGTCAGCTAAATGGAGAGTACCTAAACAAATTTGCTTTACTCAGTACAGCTGTAACGTCCCGCACTGTAGCAAACAACATGCCGGTAATTACCTGAGGACAAGGAGTTTGCGGAAAACACATTACAGGTGGTATTACAAGTTATCGTGGCGGTGATTACGAAGAAAAGTTACCTTAGTTTAAGAGTTGCCTAACTACGCGGTTAGTTCGCTTTAGTTAAATTTTTAATCAAGGAAAACGAAATCAGTAAGCTGCAGCACTTAATTAAGGATATCAGGGTGCAGGTTCATAAATTAGAAATGCATGCGAAAGAAGTGGAAGCACTGCAAATGTACATTAATTATGGTAGTGTCAGTAGCAAAACGACAGTAAGTAGATATAAACAGGTATTCTTGTTTTGCAGGAACCTGTTCACTGCAGTAACCTGTGTTAAACGGCTTCCGAAATTAGGAAGGTAAGAAATTACCACTTAATAATTAGACCTATTTATTAAAATATATCATTTGTTACTTTCATTTTAAAATGCTATTTTTTATCTTTATGGTTATAAAGGTACAAAACTGGATAGACAGACTCCACTATACATTCAGTGGGTTCCAGCCCCGTGCATTAAATAACCTCAGACAATAAAGCAACAACCAAATGCTCATAGTGAGCAGTAAAGCCTAGTGTGCATTCGGTTCGTGTTTTGCTTTATAGACTGCACGATAATTTTACACATCGCGAGTTTAACAGAAAGGAGGGATTAAGTCGTAACATCTGTACCTTTTCCTTTACTGGAAGGAACTTAATACAAAAAGGCTGAGATCCTCTGAAATACAAACACACAGCTAACATTACCTTGCCCAAGGAAGGTCGTGCTTTACAAGTAGCAACACATAGTGCACACATCTGTCTTTCAAGAAATGTTCAGTTTATGGATTGCACATTAATATAAACTGTGGTTTGACAGTACAGTTCACGGATATAACACACACGTATAGGAGCGCATCAACAGGAAGTTTATGTGTGGAAAAAGTACATAGAGACAGGAAATGTGAAATTCTTCCAGATAAATTTTAAAGTACTTTACTCTATGCTTTCGAATAACAATGTACGGTACGACAAGGTACGTAATTTATAATACAATATCCATGTAACTCTTTACCATTTGCCACGTGCTAAATTTCAAGAATGTTTGGATCTCCGTCAGCACCGCCGTGATAACCTCAAAATTCAGAGTCTAATTAAACTCATATATTTGTCCTCATGTATTCCTGTGTCTACAGAACGAAGACTGCAGCGTAATTTGACAAAGTCATAAGATTCTGCGAAAACAATAGTTTCGACATATTTCTGGCACCACTGATCCCATTAAGGTTGCACCTAGTAGTAACGAAATATTGTGAGTGAGAGACCTCACGCCGGCCCACACAGTGCCCAGTGGTCAAAAAAAATATTTCAAAAGAGGTCAAGAAGCGTTGGGATGCGAAAAAGCTGAAGAAAGTATGGGTAAAAATGTTAAACGAATATTAAATGGCCGAATCAATTAATGCACCGATAAGGCATTCAAAATACGGACAAAAATTATTTCGCTTACAAAAGGAGAAATTAAAGGAAAATGTGAAAAGCAGATAAGCTGTGTTTCCTGGGGAGGGTAAGGCATACAAAAAGGGCTTAATACTCGCTTTTGGCTAATGCTTTGCGAAGGCGCTAAAATGGCTTAAGGCATGCAGGTAAATACCTTTTCTGGGTAGGGTTTAAAATGTTACAAATTCTTTAACTTCAGAACACTTCTTGACACATACGCACATATATATGTATATATATGTGACCGCCAAGTTTATTGTCAGTAACTTTAGAACAGCCAGCTGCTTCATACGTACATCACACGAGCTCTGTTCGAAGCGGAAGGAAAAAATCAGAGTGTTGCTTTTTTGATTTCTGTGTGTTTAATTCTGTAATTCTTGTTGTCTGTTAAATGTCGGTTGTTAAATGTGCACACAAGTAGAGCGAAATATTGTACACAGGGACGAAAATTTGTGTTCTATCTTCAGAGGGCCCATTGCTCCTCTCCGAAACTGTATGAGACTAATTACTTCCCCAAAAATGCTGAAAAGGTAATTACGCCTTTCTGTTTAACGACTTCTTCTTTCGAAATAAAAGGAACACTTTACTCACTTTCTTGTACAGCGATACGTAAAGTTAGACGAGTGTTAATACAGAAATAAACGATTTGTAGTCACGTTGTTTATTTGACCTTGAGTTTAAGGACACAACCTGAATATTTCAGATAAGGTAAGACACTGGTTATGTTATCTATCACAATATGACTGCTAACATAGGATGTGAGAAATAAAAACGCTCATAGCATCCACCGCTTCATCTTCTATTCTTGTTTCATTTAAAAACATTTCAGAGTCAAGGCCAATTAAACTAAAATTAGTTGTGACAGTGATTGTGTATGGTTATTATGTGTTTGTGCCTTTGAGCCCTTATCTCAAAATTTAAGGGAAAGGACTGAAGAAAACCAAGAAATTCCTAAGTCAGGCTTTCCGTTTCATTAATCAGATGCGAACCGAGTACCCCTTGGACAGAAAGCAAAAGTCGCTAATCCAGCCTCTTAGTCAATGAATAACCGTGAAGCTGATGACACACAGCCATCAACCGCCGAGGTTAAAAATAAGTGCAGCCGTACCTGCAGAACAAAATACTCCTTCATGGCCCCTTCAGGGACACAATTCCTTTATATATGTTCAGTACAGCTGTAATGTTCAGCACGGTAGCAAACAACGTGTCGGTAATTGCCTGAGCACACGGAGTTTACTACAAATACCTTACAGGTGATATTAGATGTTATCATAGCGGTGACTGATGGAAACTGGCTTACGTAAAGAGTCAGCCAGCCACTTGCTTCATTTGTTAGTTACAAGAAAATTAAGTCTCTTTTTTTTTTTACGGTACCGGGAATAGAACGGGGAAGTAATGAAACTGTTAGAGAGAAGAGGAAAGGTTGCAACTGTAGATTAATGGCAATGGTAGAGTAGCAGTGTGAGTAGCAAAACGGGACAGTATAACGGCGTGAATATGTTCACATTTGAGCAATGTGTACTTCAAAGTAACCTGCTACCATACGACAAGAACTGATGCAGGGTGGAAAATTACAACTTAGTAAATTATGACATTGGGTAACCAAGATTTATGTTAATTTTCTAGCCCGTAATTTTAAGAGTAATTAGGTGTTAACTGGTGCAAGTTATGATTCTGCATGAATTGGAGAAAATGTACAGCATTAGGCTTCAGACCGTTTGGGATGTTACGTCGTGGAGACTGGTAAATAATTACGTAGAGAACTTGAATTTCTCGAAAGACTTAGGGTATATGTGTTATACACAGCACCGCATAACGTATAAAGCTGTCTTTCCATAAATGTTCAGCGTGTGGCTTTCATATGGACTGAAATTGTGGTCCGCAGTAGCTGCCAGGGATAGATGCAGTACACAGGCGTCAGACTGGGCCAACAGAAGATCTACATGCGGAAACAGCTGGTGGTGGGAAATATCAATAAAGTATCTCAATTCGTGATGTGAAAACAACTTTGGATTCTAGTTCTTCTACTACTACTACTACTACTACTACTAGTACTACTACAACTACTATAAATAATAATAATAAATTTAAGTTCAGTTCTTACAACGCTTGAGAATATTTAGCAGTTAACATTGGATACGTCATTTATGTAACAATTTACTATTTGCCACGTGCTAATTGCAAGAAATTTCGGATGTTTGTCAACACCGCTGTGAGAAATTTGACATTCAGACTTTATCTAAAAGTCATAAATTTGTCCTCAGGTATTCCTGTGTCTACAGCATGAAGGAACGTCACATAATAGGAAGAAGTCAGTTGTATTTTATGACTTAAGGTTCTGCGGCAGAAATAGCGTGTGAAATTTGTGACACAATCTCAGAGAGACGACATGCAATTTATATAGGGAATTATATAAAACAAGAACATTATGACGTCCGAATTATATAATGGCTGCCCTCAAATCCAGTTCAAACACACACACTGCTAAACTGGAGCACAGTAAGAAACACTAATTTACAATGCACAAAGTTCAAAAGTCGACTAAATGCATTGTCCACAAGGGCCCTTTCTCTATGTGGTCCTCAATTTTCAAAATACTGAAAATCACGGTGCGTCGCAATGGATATTACCGTCACGGACGAATATGGAATTTAAACAGATGATACGAATGACGTGCCTGTAGTGGCGCTAGTGTCGTAAGGATGTCGATCGCCTTTCATTTTGAGCGAAAAACGAGCTAACCGCAGAAATGTGTACGTGATAAATTACTACGTGAATAAATTTCGTATAAAAGTAGATATGAAAAAACTAGATATTTCAGCAAAACCAACAAATGCACAAAAGTGCATGAAAGTATATTACAAACGTAGTGCAGCTCCTACATGTTTCGGCCACTCATGTGGTCATCTTCAGGGATTTGCGTTACAAACAATGGATACATTGAGATATTATAAAAGTTTGTAAATTGATGCACAGGTGTAAGGTATTAAGTTTTAAGAATATATGATTTAAAATACATGTTACATTTTAAAATCCAGATGAAGTGTAGGGGATTAAATCTAGTGTGTATCTCACATCTGTACATCGGTCCACAAATATTTATAAAATCTCCATGTATCCATCCTTTGTAAAGCACTTCCCTGAGGATGGCCACATGAGTGGCCGAAACATGTAGGAGATATACGGTGTGTTTAGTACACTTTCATACGCTTATGTGCATTTGTTGCTTTTGATATCATATTTAATGCTCAACGCATGGTTATGGATAATTTAAAAAAGAAAAATCACGAAGTCATTACCAGTCAGTAGATAATTAATAATTCTGTATTCGCATCAATTGCTCATAATTTTGAGTTCTCTCAAGTGATTCATTAATTTCGCATTAAGCCTGATACACAACAGTCAGGTTGCTCGAATTTAAGTTACTGGAAACAGAAGTCAAGAGGATTCCACCACTGTAGAATGTCAGTTCCTGCCAACCACATCACCACTATACAACTGTAGTTTATTAATGTAGTTAGAGTGGCGATACTTTGCAATAGTCCGGCCATACCATCAGAGCAGTTCGGTGTATAGCATGTTGCAGTACGGCCGTACCGACGGCAGGCGTAAGTGCAAACTTTACTTAGTGCTGCAGCCTGCGAACTGCAAGGCTAAATTACGTATCTTGTTTCGTAAATGTTTTTCCCATATCCTTTAACGACACTCATCCAAAGTTTATGCCACTTCAACTAAAACTAAAGATGCCAACCACTAGGAATGGCGATTTACTCTTGACCGGTTTTATTTACCTATCTCAACATTAGCACATAGTTCTCAGGAAAGATAATAAATTAAGCCGTCTGTTTATCAGTTTCTTTGCTGAATTGCGAACCATGGACCACCTGTCTAAAATGCAAAAGTATTAACTGCCACACAGTAATGAACACAACATGCCTAGGATACACCCGTGTCCCAATAACTGGAAGTGTGCCTGATGAGAATTTGACAAATCTCATGGTGACTAAATGCTGAATTAGGAACAGGGAATATCATAATTAAATTTAAGGGCACTTCAATTGCAGTTTGGTACTTATGGGGCCCGGCACAGCGAAGTGGGCAAAGAGACAGTGCCACTGGCTGTACAACTGAAGGGGCGTGTTTTCATTCCCAGCAGGGGCAAGGAATTTCACTTCCCTCCAAAAGGTTCAGACAGGTCTGAAGACTGGGAGCAGCACACTTAACAGGTAAAAGGTGCCATTTCCCACAGCTTAAAGCTGCTAGGACGACAGACTAATCCGTCATCTTGTTCTAATGACGAGGTTAAGAATTACTGGAGTTTTACCCCAATTCCACGTAAAACTTCGTGGCGAGTATCGCAATACTATTCTTTACTGCATCAAATAACACACGGATAATTACGTAGGCATACGGAATTTACAAATCCCACATTACACGCGGCATTACAGCTTAGTATGCCGGTGAATGTGAAGAAAATTGATTTCAGTTAAACAGTCAGGCAGTTGGATACTTAAGTTAATTTGTTAGTAATGGAAAAATAAAGTCAGTAAGGCGCAAGGCTTATTGGAGGTTAGCGGGGAATAGAATGAAAAACGACGAAAATTATTGGAGAGAAGAAGAATGATTGTACGGTTAGAGCAACTGCAGTACTGCACTAAGAGTAGAGCAACTGCAGTACTGTACTAAGAGTAGAGCAACTGCAGTACTGTACTAGTATGAGTAGAGCAACTGTAGTACTGTAACAGTATGAGTAGAGCAAATGCAGTACAGTGGCAGTATGAGTAGAGCAACTGCAGTACTGTAGCACTATGAGTAGAGCAACTGCAGTACTGTAGCAGTATGAGTACAGCAAGTGCAGTACTGTAGCAGTATGAGTAGAGAAACTGCAGTACTGTAGCAGTGTGAGTAGAGCAACTGCAGTACTGTAGCAGTATGGGTAGAGCAACTGCAGTACTGTAGCAATATGAGTACAGCAAGTGCAGTACTGTGGCAGTATGAGTAGAGCAACTGCAGTACTGTAGCAG
>BLKM01005551.1:116968-166462 GCA_013340265.1 Coptotermes formosanus | reverse complement strand
ACACACGTACACACACGCTCGCACACACACACACACACACACACACAGGCACAACCTCGCGCGCCCATTTTTTCCCCATGGCGCAACAGCCCCTAGTGGGCCAAGGTGTCCTCTTCGTAAAGACTACACGACCACTCTCAGACACACCACACTCGGTAGGACTCCTCTGGACGAGTGATCAGCCCGTCACAGAGACCTCTACCTGACAACACAAAACACTCACAGGACAGACAGACATCTATGCCCCAGCGGGATTTTTTCTTGTCCTTTTTGTTCCTTTGACCCATTTTGTACCTTTGAATCCTTCTGTCCTTCTTCGTGTCACTTATGTTCCATATTATTGTCCTTACACAACAAACACAACACAAACATCCATGCCGCCGGTGGGATCCGAACCCACAATCCCAGCGAAAGAACGGCCGCAGACCTACGCCTTAGACCGCACAGCCACCGGGATTCGAACCCGCAATCTCAGCATGCGAGCAGCCCCAGACCCACACCTTAGGCAGCGCGGTCACTGGGATCGCACTCACATACAGACACAAGAATTTGGAAACACATTTACCGAGTGATGGAGGGACAGAGAAGACCGACATCAGTGTTATACTCTTCAGAAAGGTGGCAACGTGAAGCGTGGTAAATGGTTACAACCTTTTTGGACAAACCTGCCGCATTCAGCCTACAGAAGTTTTATAACGAAATTTTGGTAACCATACACCCAACTACACGGCGTCACATCCCAGATACTTACCTGCGTGATAACCTGAATTGTCACAAGTTTCCGAGTTTCTTTTAATTACGTTCTTTAGTTTATAACGGGCTTAAACAGCTGCTGCTGTTTTCTGTTGCGTGTGTTGTGTGCTGTCAGTCAAGGTACGCTACGTAAAATGATGTCCCCCTGAAACATAGACTACCATTGCAACACAAGCCACTGGCTAATGCAAATAATTCCTGTGATTATTCATTATTCATACTAGATGTATGTAATATGCTCATGGTTATTGGTTTTAAATGAACCATTGTTTCGCAATTTACATCAGCGTTACAGAGTTTATGGAGCAGAGATGAATCATGCGTTAACAGAGAACCTATTGCTAACCGTTAGCTTATAGCTAATATCAGTGAAACAGGGACAAATCCGGCGGCAGGTTTTGCTACCTTTAAAACTCCTCCTTCCAAAGAAATGATTTTTCATTCGCTTGCCGCCATTTCATGACATTCTGTATTACTGTCTATTACTCTATTAGTACCATCGTTCGTTCAAAATTCGCAGTTCTTACCTGATTGTTCTGGTAAAGAATAGCATCCCGATGTAACTACATTCATGGTAAGTTAAGAGAAAATTATGTGTGTAGAATGCTTGCTACTATTAGCTTAGACAGTGTAGTGACTAGGCTACGGGCCGGACGGTCCGGATTTCGAATCCCGGTATGGACTAGAGATTTATTTTTTCGAAATACCCAGACCGTCTTCAGTGCTCATTCAGTCTCCTACTCAGTGGGTAATGGAAGCTCTTTCCAGGGGTAAGGGGGCCGAGGCTTGCGCTAACCACTCAACTCCCTCTATTACATAGTTTAAGAATGAGTGGTTTTGTACCCCACTAATCCTATACACTTTCAGGGCGTGTAAAGGGACGGACTGCTACCATTAGACTCAGAATTCCTCATATTCTCGTCTCCTGTTTATTTATTAGAGTTTGTTTTACGCCTCTGTCATTACATCATACCGTAGGCCTGTAACGTAAAGTGGCATGATAAACAGTAGACATTGAATTGAAAGAATGTGGAAGGAACCGGTCATTGCCCATATAAGGTAATATTTCGACATCTGAATGGCTGAACTGACAAACACTATAACAAATTTAAGTAAAGAAAGTCTGTTTGCGGGTCGAGTTTGCAGATTTGGACGTCTAAACTTTGAAGCATAAGTGTTATTTCCATTCCTTATCTTCATATTCAAAACACTCCTAAAGCACGGCTTAATCTAAAGTGACTAAAACGTCTTAATTGCATCCCTTTAATGTGTTAGTTTTCAACTCTGTTATATTCCCTGTGGCTACAGACTCAAAGGTGAGAATAAAACAGCTGCTACTGCATTGAAGGGTGAAGCAGATGTAATAAAATAAAGTAGGGTAGAAACCGCACTGTGGAAGCGCCACCCCTCAACCACCCTCCTGTCCCAATACTTTACGGGTCTCTTAGGGAAGGCAGTAAGATAGACTATGTTTAGAGAGTCTGCCGGAGCTACTGCGAACCGTAACTTGCTGAACAACGTCAAGAGTGCACTTCTGACATCCTGTCCCTTAGGGATCCCAAAGGAGATGAGGATATTGCCGTATAACACGGACCTATGGGCTTGTTCGCCCACTCTGCAATGATGTCTTCATGTGTTCTTCACCTGACTGCTACCATGACGGGACTTCTTGGGTGCTGAAGGCAAGAAGCCCAGGTGTCTCCTGAGAACCGGAACCTACCCAGATAGTAGTCACACTGAGGTGGCACCTTCATCTCGGACACGTGTACATGTGCAAAACACAGTCGTCGGGTCCTAAATCAGTTTATTTCCCTCATAGATCAGTCTTGTGAGACGAAACATTGTGTTTATTTAATTTGAAGTCTGCTCCTCCATTTTCTTATTCATACTGTCAGATCTGAGGCAATTTTCCTGTTTCGGCTTCATTTCCTTCTTTTACGGGGTCTAACTGGGACTGTTTTCTTGTAGTGTGGTACTTGAGGACGGAGTTCGTGCATATATATGCCTTAGATTTCTTACAATATCCAACAAATGCACTTACTGTCATAGGTTCATAATAACACGTTTAAAAACATCCCACTCATACATGTTTCTACAGATATTATTAGATATATTATTATGAACCTGTAAAAATTAGTGCATTTGTTGGACAATATTAAAAAATTAAATTATAATGCGCGGTATGGAAAATATAAAAAATATTGCCTTCGTCTGTTCGATTTGTTCTCTCCAGTTTTCTTTATTATCTTTAGTTTTATTTAATACTGCGGAACTAATCACCTCCTGCCTTGCACTTTTCCTTCGTATGTAATCAAGCAAGTTACATCTCCCTACTTCTCTGAGCAGTTTCATTTCTGAGGCCTGGACATGAATTATTTCTTTCCTCTTAAGGACACATATTTAAATCCTATATTAGCCATATGGAGCCATAACCTTTTATAACCTAAGCTGGGTTTATGTCCAAATATATTTCTGTAACACTCGTGTAATTGTCCTGCATATTCCTTGATACCACTTAGGTAAGTTCGGACGTCACAGTGGAAATTGTAGCTTTCACCACATCGTGAACTGCTTAAATGCTGAAACTGTTCTACAAAGACGTCATAGATGATCGCCTGTGTTTCCATTAAGAGAAGGCCATTGCTTTAGTTGCAATTGATCGAAATTTTCAAATTTGGGAGTAAATTTGGAAGTAAAACGTTGATTCTCGAGTCTTGAATATTGCAATGAAATTTGGGTTTCGTGTCTTTGGAAATTTGTTTGCAAGTATTCATTACATGTTGTGGTTAATCAATCATTTTGTGTACACTGCTTTAGACCTGTTGCCTGCTTTCCTTGATATTTTCTGTCTATAGTGGCGTAACAAAAAACGTTTGTGTCAACTTTAATTCACTTATAAAATATTTATGTATTAATGCATTTTATTTATTTATGATTTCTTTAACTATGCTGTCAGTAGGTGACACTCTATAGCGGTAAATGCTGGCAATAATAAAGCATGAACTGGGAAAAATACGATATGAAGCGTTTGTGGTGTAATTTGAGGTAATATCTGGCTGCAGGGACTGTCGAAAAGCATTACGGGTTGCCAGTCTTTGGGCCGACATTTTAACCTGGGAACTGATTAGACTATCTACCGACACAGTTTGATCTGAGAAACTTGACAGTTGACATCCGTTGTGCTCTTTTTTTTGTGTGGTGAAGGGCCCCGCAACAGACGCTACGGACGCACTGCAGCCATGAGGCTTATTGTGTGACCCTGTGAAGATGAAGGTGATGATTATTTTTTGCCTTTTCCTAGTAATGGAACACAGGTGGAATGAAATTAACAGGGGAAAACCGAAGAACTCGGGGAAAAACCTGTCCCAGTGCCACTTTGTCCACCACAAATCCCACATGGACTGACCCGGGATCGAACCCGAGCCTCCGCGTTGGGAGGCAGGCGACTAACCGCCTGAGCCATGGCACGGCCTCCCTTTGTGCTTAGAACAGGCCTACATGTTTGCAGTCAATTTCAAACCAGTATAATTTAAAGTTTTTAATTCTAATACATTTTTCCTCCGTTGATAAAAATAAAGCTGCATATTTCGCCTTAAAGAAAGCCACCGTCTCATTATTTTTAGTAAAAACGTAAACACAGAAATACAGAGTACAGTCTCCGGTTGTCTTTACATACAGCAGTAGGATCTCGTGCCTTGCAGTGTTTTACACCTCAATTTTCTGCATAATTGTGATGTCTTGAGTTAACATGATTTTTCTCCTGTTACAAAATGGCATTCCGGTGCCGAAACATGTCGGAGATTTAATATTTGTTATGAATTGTACTTTGTTAGTGGATGTACTGATTGTAAGAATATGCACGGTGTGAAGAAAATAAAATTTGCGAATGCTCAACAAGCAAAAACTGTTTACAACTAAAGTTAAAACATTGTAAGACCGACGCAGCTATCTTTTTTAATATTTTAAAGCCTAGCGGTAACTTTACATACCACCAAGTTTAACATAAAAAAATTCTACGTGGTGCTCACATTGCGTTTATGTGTTTTGTACGGATCTCAGAACAAACAGCAACTTTTGCCTTATAAAACATTAAGAGACTGGTTTTTATAACCGAAGTGGAGAGTGTTTACAGCGCGGTACGCACTGAGTCCTTATATAAAACATACAGGCTTCGTCTTTAAAGGGTTAACAAAGCATGTAAAATAGAAAGACTCACTCATAAGTATGTAGGAGTAACTTACCTGCTGGGCTTATACTCCTTTGTTCTATAATTCCCTGAGGATGGCACCCCGGTACCGAAATATGTAGTGGTTTAATAATTGTTACAATTATATATCATTAAATGCATTTGCTGGTGAATTTATTTTAACATTCATAAAGCGGTGTGCTCCAGTTCATAATTTTTAGTGCCCGACCTTCTGGTACATACATTAACCACTAAGCTTTAGAGTATTAAAGGACTTCAAATATAATTCCGTGATAGTGTTTTGCTCTGTATTCTGTGGGTCGTAACAGTTCTGTTATGTGCAACACACGTCCCTAATGTCGATAAATACACGCCGTATTAACATAATGTTTTCCCTGGCTCATAAGCATTACGGCAGAATAGCACGATGATGAACTGTAATTGAAACAAATAGCAATCGAGAACAATAGAATAGCGATTAGGCATTTTAGCGCTCAGTGCCTACGGCATCTGCTCTTGTTTCTGATTAATTTATCCGTCAACTCACAATTATGCAGTACTTGGGCCAAACTGTATGCGCGGGCTGTAATACATTGATTAATTTAAGAGATATATTCTAATCAGTTTGCCTGCTTCGATATTATGAATGGAAGTTTCTGCGTATGTGGATATGGAGGCGTAATATTCTCACTTATATAGTCCTCAGACTCATACCGGATTTTGGTGGGGAGACCTGAGGGTAGGCCACCACTTGAGAGACCCAGGAGTAGATTGGAGGATAATATTAAAATGGATCTTCAAGAAGTGGGATAGGACATGGACTGGATTGAGCTGGCTCAGGATAGGGACAGGTGGCGGTCTGTTGTGAATGCGGTAATGAACCTCCGGGTTCCATAAAATGCGGGGAATTTGTTGACTAGCTAAGAAACTGTTAGCTTCTCAAGAAGGCCTCTGCTCCATGGAGTTAGTTAGTTATATAGTCCTCAGAAAAATGTGGATGCCAGACACAGGACAAGGAAATCTGTAAAGAAATCCTATGCATAATTTTTGTAGGTAAATATCTAAAGAAGATGTAGCGTATGGTTCAGTCAAGGATCGACCGACCACCTCCACGTCTCCCCCAAGCTCTTACAATTCCCTAGGTGTATAGTCCCATTTGTTAGTGTAGCCGTTCTGTTCACATGAATGCTGATGTTCCCAAGAACAAGGGCTCGAAGGGGGGGGGGGTGAAGGTGACTGAAATGTGTTGGGCAGCATGTTATGTTCGTCATCCCTGGCCACAATATAGCTGACCGTTCCGGAAAAGGTATAAACCTATTGCAGGTATATTTTTTCCATATGTCTTCAGATTGATTCAGTCAAATAGGCTTTGAAAAGAGCCACTCTCTTTAACCGTCTAAAGACGAAGCGTATCTATTTTATATAAGGACTCAGTGCGTACCGCGCTGTAAACACTCTCCACTTCGGTTATAAGAACCAATCTCTTAATGTTTTATAAGGCAAAAGTTGCTGTTTGTTCTGAGATCCGTACAAAACACATAAACGCAATGTGGGCACCACGTAGAATTTTTTAATGGCAAACCTGGTCGTATGTAAAGTTACCGCTAGGCTTTAAAAGGTTAACACATATGCATGTTTTGTCACGTTTAGCCGCGCCAGTGTGATCTCACTGAGTGTAATTAAATGGATCTGATGAAGTTCAGAAGTTTCTTGGCGTTATGTTTTATTTAGAGCTGTGCCATTACTGCAGGGTTAGGTAGACACACTTTACTGGGTATCCTGTTTTCAAAGGCGCTGAAAATTTGTGAAATTTGAGGTTTTCACGGTTATATCGATATTTCTATCACCGTCTTATAGTGTTATAGTCATATAGTCTTCTAAAATTTGACATCATTTAGCCATTGTTTGCCTCAAATTTAATTTAAACAAGTAATGTTTCACCCTGAAGAGAGAGGCGGCGTGTTCATTTGAATCCTTGGCCTCTGACTACTAGACTACACGGCGTTATATTCAAAAACCGAAGTGTTAAGACGTGAACTTAAAACAGCGCATTTACTTGTCTATTAGTAGAAACGTGCGTGTGTTAATGGTAACAGTTTAAGAGCGGTAATGCCTACGTAAACATGAAACCAGTTATAAGCTATTGTTACAGTTGTTAACTGACGGCGTTAGGGAATATTTTAGGCTACTCACTTGGATTTTTTCCATCGCCATTTTGCTTATATAGAAGGGCAATATGTAAGAACTGGGTCATACTTCCGCCTTCAAGGGCAGAAATGGAGAAATTTAATTTCCAGAGGCCCCTTCGTAGAGCCATGATTATACTCCGGACCAATACGTCTGCAGTGGAGCCAAATAGAGTAGAAATTTCTTAGACGTTTCCAGTGTGCAAGCGAAAATAGAAGCTTCTGCCGTACTTGTGTATTTGTTTACGGTGCAATTAACAACTTTGTCACGTGTTCCAACTCAGGCAATGTCGAATAGTAGGACGGTATTAGAGCTATGATTTGGAATGTATGGAGATGGAAGTGGTCGTGGCCTAATTTAACCTTTTAAAGCCTAGCTGTAACTTTACATACGACCAGGTTTAACGTTAAAAAATTCTACGTGGTGCCCACATTGCGTTTATGTGTTTTGTACGGATCTCAGAACAAACAGCAACTTCTGCCTTATAAAACATTAACAGACTGGTTTTTATAACCGAAGTGGAGAGTGTTTACAGCGCAGTACGCACTGAGTCCTTATATAAAACATTAAGAGACTGGTTTTTATAACCGAAGTGGAGAGTGTTTACAGCGCGGTACGCACTGAGTCCTTATATAAAACAGATACGCTTCGTCTTTAAACGGTTAATATCGTGTACCGGCATTTGACCTGTAAGGTCACTTAAAGTCTCAGTTGTTGAGTTTCGAGCAGGTGACCTACCCAGTATAAATATGTAACGTTTGAAAAAATAATAATTAATATAAATATAGGTTGTGTCAGACGGAGGGCGTAGTGTTGTTTACGTAAGTCTATATACACAACTGGATGGATAGCGTCAAATTATAAAAACCAGAGAGGCTTCAGATAACTTTATTGAAAGGTTCCAGTTTAAAATGTAAAACATTAGGATCATAGGCGAGTTCATATTAAACCCCATGTTTAAATTTTAACTATAAACTTCCCATATATCATTCCTGAAGATTTTTTTTTCATATTAAATTCTTTTAATATCATACCAGTGAAGAACATAGCAGCGAACAACCTCGTAAGAATTGCGTTATCTGATACTGTCATTTCACCCCTTGAATTTCTAGCATACAGAACTGCAGTACGGTGGATTACGCATTATCTGTGTTGAATAACATACTGCACAAATATAAAAAAATAAAACAATTACATTTCACAATGTAATGGCATATTAACCGCCATGGGAAATGACCCCAGAAGCCTGTCCTATGAATGCAGATAGAGGGGGGTATTGCTCGATATTTGGCCAATTTACAGCCACAGAATCATCCCCACGTAATATGGTTACAACTGTAATGAATACGAGTTTCAGATTATACTGCACTGGCAAAGAGGCGGAACACCAGTTGTTTACTTTTAGTCACTGATCAAAACTGGGGACAGCTAATTGTGCGTGACTGGCAGGAATCAGTGGAGACCGACCGCTTGGACAGTCAGGGCAATATGGTAATAGCGACAGCTGCAGGCACAAGCCTCGTACCTCACTTCTGTTATGGTTTTACACGGTCTGACAGTTATATAATGCGACTGATTTTATTTTGACCAAGATAGAAATACCATCTATGAAGCAATGCATGCCACCTATGTGCCCAACCTTCATCTGTAATCTGGCAACACCGCAACGCCCCACGCTGAGCATGACGGGAAATATGCTGCCATGTTGTGCAGGTAGTGAAAGGGCGCCCCAAACTGAAGTTACCATTGGAAGGGCGCCTCTTTGAAGATGTTCAAGACACCCAAGGAGCTGTGACGTCGAGTCTTCGGGCCATACCACAAGAAGACCTGCAGAGGTCGTTCCAGTCTTTGGTAGATCGTGCCACTCGCTGTATCGATGCAGAACGGATGTACTTTGAATAAAATGCAGATAGTACTCAAGTATTTTGCTCCAGTTTTATTTTATAACCTGAGTTGCATTATATAATTGTCAGACTGTGTATTATGCAGTTGTATTACTTGCATTGTTTTGCGTATTTTCTTAAAATTCTATCAGCATCTGAGTCTACTTGACGTAAATCATAATGTGAATGGTGAAAACGAACTAACATGGTTCCGGAAGGAACAGGTCATAGCCTGAGGTACGGTTCCATTGTTGTTTACTTAGAGGTACTAAGGAAAATGTCATAAAAAATTCCGTCAAAATTCGAACCAGGTGCTTCCGGAGAACAAATATGCAGCGTTACCACTGTACCAGCCCAACAGGTCACAACTGCAGTACGGGTTCGAGAAGTTAAAATATTGTCGTGTCACAGCTTGTTTAGATTATCAGATGTTTCATCACCTACAGGTTAACTACTTACGAAGTTCAGAGTCTGATATTTTGGATTATGATAAGTTGTAGCCAAGTAGACGGACATGAAAAATTCGGAGGAATATACTGCCTCTGTCATCAGGGTCGACCGTTTAAGTATTAACGTACAACACTTCTCCTTGCCACAAAACACAAAACCACGTTATGAACACTTACCACCAAAAACAAACAAGTTAGGAAATGCACACACACACACAGCGTGACAGTTATTGAGCGCGGTGTAAGGCGTCAGTCTGCCGCCATTCGCTTGCTGGGACTGCGGGTTCGAATTCCGCCGGGACCATGGACGTCTGTCTCTTGTGAGTGTTGTGTGTTGTTAGAGGTCTCTGCGTCGGGCTGCTCACTCGTCCAGAGGAGTCCTCCCGAGTGTGGTGTGTGTCTGAGTGTGATCGTGAAGCCTCGATAGTGAGGCGGCCCTGACCCACTGGGGGCTGTTGCGCCATGGAAGGAAGTAAGGAACGTTTCATTCTTCCCTATTGCTGGTTGTTGGTTGGTTGTTTCCTGACATTTAACCCTTTAAAGACGAAGCGCATTTGTTTTATATAAGGACTCAGTGCGTACCGCGCTGTAAACACTCTCCACTTCGGTTATAAAAACCAAACTCTTAATGTTTTATAAGGCAAAAGTTGCTGTTTGTTCTGAGATCTGTACAAAACATATAAACGCAATGTGGGCACCACGTAGAATTTTTTAATGTTAAACCTGGTGGTACGTAAAGTTACCGCTAGGCTTTAAAAGGTTAAAGGATCATTGTGCCTTTATCTCCAAGGGTCAAGGAGTCTATGAAGTTTGTTTTTGGCCTGCTTGACCTTGAAGGTTGTCTGGTACGTGAGGATCCACCGAACCAGCGACACAGCATCACATCCCGGAAGACCTGAATCCTCAACAGTACCGCTGTGAGAACCTCAAATCTCGTATTAAATAGGCGCTTCTTTTTTGACGAACAGTAGAAACACATAAATAAACAGTGCGAGCAAAAGGTACGGCTGTTGACCGCTACAGAATGTGGCAGGTGTATATTTAGCAACTCGTGTGTTTTGGAGAATTAATTTAGTATATGGATGAATTAACCTTCTTTGCAGCATTGAATTGTGTTTACGATGCCATATTACACTTCTACACTCACAAACTGTTTAGTTGAAACAGACGGGTTAAATCATCTGTTGCTGTTTTTCAACCAATTACGCCGGCGATGACAGAAAATCAGCCCCCGAAACACCCCTTCAAATCGTTCCTATTATTGTCATATGAAACCTAATATTCACGGTCGATGCGCGTTTAAGGTTCATCAATCATCTCTAGTAGCATTCGTGTTACAGGTGATCAAACTTTAGTTCCCACAGTTTCGCTGGTCGTTTGAGAAGAGATTATACTCAGTGTAAACATTTTATGTTATTGAAACCGTGCATTTTCGTGAGTGTTGACACATACCAACCAATGCATCATTGAAAAATATATATATTAAAATTTATAAATACGTCCCGACATATGTTTCGACGAAACGAGTCGTCATATTCAGGGGGTCACTGATGTGAGGTCCACAGACGCATCAGTACGGTAAGGTACTAAATTAGTTGCACTCACTAGGTCTTGTAGCCACCATACAAACAAATGTTTCAGTAGTCATTAAAATATGTTAAAATACAATAAGTTAAAGTCAGGGGTTTTGGAAACACTCTGTGCACACGTCTTTAAACTAAATAATTAAAACAGACACATAGGTAAACTTTGAGATGTTACTTTTTACATGTCCAGTATCCGTGTGCGTAATTCATTGTGTTGTCTTCTTGGGTGTACTTTGTGTTGTTGGTAGCAGTTGTATGTAGATACGGAGTTTGTGGTGTGTATGTAGATACGGAGTTTGTGGTGTGTATGTAGATACGGAGTTTGTGGTGTGTATGTAGATACGTTTGTTCCCAGGTTGAAGATATTATCCTGTAGCTATGTAGGGTGTGTTGAGTCTTCTACTGACAGTACACAGGAAGACTCAACACGCACCCTACATTGCTACAGGATAATATCTTCTCCATCACCGTAAACAATTTATTTGGTGTGAGTTATTAATCCCTTTTTATATTTTTGATACACGTGTTGCTGGTATGCACTGGTGGCGAAATCGGCTACACAGTGGTGGCGAACTCAGCTGCCCATGTTCCCCGTGGAACATGGACCTAATTTAAGAAAACGTACCGCTCATGAAGCAAGTCTGTTGTAAACCATCGGTACATAATTTTACCGGAGACGGATGTTTTAACAATTGGACTTGTATGTTTTAAGTGTAAAGTTGTATGTTTTAAGTGTAAAGTGACTGCATACTGTGTTGTAAAATCTGTATAAGATTTGATTATAACGTATCTTATTGTAACACACGCACGTACACGGTATGGGCAATGTTAAAATCCCAATAGGTAATTAGTTTTCCCTGGCTTAAAATATTAATATTCCCGGAATAGAACTGTATTCCACAACCCCTGCTTTTCTAATACGTTATTACACGTAATATGTGCGTTTGACCATATGTAAGGCATGAAATCTCGCGAATTCTTCGGTTAACACTGATCGTATAAGACAAAGAGAAAGGTTAGGTCAGATTAAGTCTAGAATACAGCAAAACATATGTTTATTGTATATAATGTGTGTGTATGTGTGTGTGTGTGTGGTTGTTTTTCACATCCGGCATCAGTACATACTCGTATTTTTCGTTTTAACGGATGGAATTCAGTAATTCACATTAATTTGAGTTTCCCAGCTTTAATTAATTGTTATAAACTGCCGGAAATACTTTGTGTCTACGTACCACTCTAATTTTACATGTGTTCTGGCCGCTTGTAGAGCATGTTGTCCCGTTTGTATACCACTGCCATATTTTTTCAGCAAATACATACTGGAGGTCCTGAAACATACTTGTACTGCCTTTCTGTTATGTTCTATTGTTAGACCGACGTTTAGAGACTCACGTCAGCTTAATTTACGTATTATTATTATTATTATTATTATTACACTTCTAACTAACTAACTAACTAACTAACTAACTAACTAACTAACTAACTAACTAACTAATCAACCAACCAAACGAATAAACAAGTAATATCTAAATAACTAATAATTAAGTCGACCCCAGTGGCCGCGCGGTCTAAGGCGTAGGTCTGCGGCTGAGCGCTTGCTGGGGTCGTGGGTTCGAATCCCACCGGGGGTATGGATGTTTGTCTTGTACAGTGTTTGTGTTGTCAGGTAGAGGTCTCTGCGACGGGCCGATCCCCCGTCCAGAGGCGTTCTTCCGAATGTGATGTGTGTCTGAGTGTGATAAAGTGAAAATAAACAACCTCGACACTTACTGTGAGTAGGTAGAAGGTCTACGACGACGACTAATAATTAACTAACTAATTAACTAAGTCCACGGAGCAGAGTCCATCTTAAAACTAGGAGTGCCTAAGTTATACTAGAAACCCCCTGCATTTTAGGGAACCTGAATTTTCATTTCCTTTTCTACAGTAGCCTGCTAATTTTCCCTGTCCTGCTACAGGTCACCAGTTTACGGCCACATAATATTTCTTGAAGATCCAGTCTCATGTGATCCATCTACCTTTAGGTCTTCCACATGCCATCTTTCTTTCGGTTTGTCTCACCAAAACCCTGTATGAACCTCTCCTTTGTCGTACATATGTAGTTATCATACCTCTCTGTTCTTATTTTCTTGTTTTATTCTTTCTGCCGTCACTGTATTTTGAGCACAAGGTTGCTTAACAACCCCACAAATTATTTTGTATTTTATGGAACTTTTAAGACAATATTAAAGAAATATTATACTTTCGTATTTAGTTTAACGGCTGTACTATTTAGCTAGTGACAGACGTAACACTTGCTTGTAATTCGTGTGATGGCCCTAACCCTAATTGTGTAGTCAATTCGACCGATTAATATTTCATAAAGTTTAGTCATGTGATCATACAGGTGCGAAATCGTAGGCAAATAATTCCGCGCTGCAAACAGCCGTTTGTTACTCCATAAAAGGGCCTGCTGTAACGTTCTTTGAAGCACCCATCAGTGTGACCGGCTCCTTTGCCCTCATGTTTTATAGCCTTGTCGCATGAATTAGGCGCATGTTGTTGAGGCTGTTGATTTTCGCATAACTGAGGGCTTTGAGCACACCAATTTCATGTTACGACTCCTCCCTTGGCATCAACTGTACCAAAGTGTCACTGTTCTTTTAATGACCAGCAGGTTATAAACAGAGTTTTAAGTCCAAGTATCGACCATTAAAGGTCATGACTTCGATACTGGAGACTCATGTCCGCCCATAAACCAGTATCGGAATTCTTGTCTTTTCGCTGCCTTTAAATTTGAAACTTGTGTCCAAGCGTGTAAACATAGTGTGACACATATGAGGTCGTGCTGTCTCTTTCTACCGTTCCTAGTTTTTAACTATCGGAGTGGGAGAGTCGGTGGCCATAAAAATTGACGAGCAGCGTGCGTAGATGGGAGATGTTACATCATAGGTACTTTGGGGACCGTCCCCTGCCATATGAGACACGCAAACTGAAGAGCAGGGTATAGGGTGATACTGAAGTTGTGCATTATCCTTTAAAGTCTAGCGGTTACTTTACGTACCACCAGGTTTAACATTAAAAAATTCTACGTGGTGCCCACATTGCGTTTATGTGTTTTGTACGGATCTCAGAACAAACAGCAACTTTTGCCTTATAAAACATTAAGAGATTGGTTTTTATAACCGAAGTGGAGAGTGTTTACAGCGCGGTACGCACTGAGTCCTTATATAAAACAGATACTCTTCGTCTTTGAAGGGTTAAAATCTTTTGGTTGTAAAAATCTTGTGACGGTAGCAACAGGGCGTCGTGTTTGACCATGTATGCGTTCAGGATTCACTGTTTTTGAAATACATACAACAAACTTATTACCAAAAAATAAGGCGTGTTTATGAAGATGTATCAAATAAACACAGACCAAATGCCCGATAAATGTACTAACTGTTTGGAACGTTAAACTAAGAAATGTACGAAAACGGAATTCCCATCTCACTGCCACTCCAACGAAAGTAGACGTCATTGTTAAAAGAGCATATACAGTGTTTTCATGAAATGAATTTATTTATTTAATACATTATAAATTTATTTTCCGCATATTAGCCTCCTACTTAATGGGCACCGTCACCGGCTTCTTTCCCGAGGATAAAGCGGCTGGAGCTTAAAGTTAATCACTTACGTCCACCTAATGCTGAGTTTAAGACTGAGCAGAGGTGTATTTCAACTCGTCCTATATGCCTTCATTGCATGCACAGGAAACATTTTATATTTACCTTTTTTTACCTTTATAATATTAATACATGAAAATCTAATTAGTTATTTATTCTATGCCATTATCTTTCGCTTATTGAATAAATGCTGTACACCGAAATAGATTTGTCCTAAGTGATTTGTTTAGGAAAATGTACATTTTGCCGTATTGTAAGGTAATGGAATTTAAGGTATGGGACGTAAAGTTTAGTGTGTCTTTGACAGGTGGGCGTAGTAAACATGTGACTTTTATTTTTATGGAAGTCATTTTATTTACTTACCAGTTTATTTACTTCTATATATTTGTTTTTGTAACTTTGGTCTCTGAGGACACGTAGTAGCTCGCAATATATATATATATATAGGCCTACTCTTATATTATACCGATTCCTGCATAATAAATTTTAAAGAATGTGGTATGAATAACAGTTGAAGTGTAAGATACTGTATCGCTATTTGCCTGGACGTACTGAAGAAGCTCGCGACGAGCCTCAGTTACAATAGCCCGTCTCTAGGTATAAATTTCAGTCCGTTAGGCCCCAAAAACAGTGTATGCTTTACGCGCAAAAGCTGGGGAAAGCGATCGAATGTAATTTCACTGAGGAGACATGATCAGAATTATCAGTAGAGTCTAAAAGTTGCCAGCTATGGCTGAGAGATTATAGAAACAGACAAAAGCACTCAATGGACATTCTGTAAAACCTTTAGCCTCCGTGAAGCATATAGAATATATGCATATAGCAACAAGAGACGTAGAACCCACAAAACGAGAATTAACAAGTGCAGGCAGTCACAATCCAGACCTTAATGCACGAGTGATGTTCACTCTTGCTGACATAAAAGCGAAACTGGAGTTCATAAGTTTTCACGATGTCATCCGATGGACTTTGTAACAGAATTCCTGTACGCAGGAGAAAAATTCGGCTTTAGACTTAGCGTCAAATTGGTACGTGTAGCAAGAAATCGGTACGTTATGAAGGCGACTTCTTACTAGTTGAGAGAGAAAATTGATACTACGCAGTCCTTGTACCGGATTTATTACTAGTAGCATTTGAATGAGATATCTCATAAATGTGGTAAAGATAAAGGTAAAATTGTCCGTCTCCACATCGTCATATAGGGGAAGTACAATTGCTGTTTCCAGGCCGTTCTTAAATGCTCCTTCATGGTGCAATTCTCCATTAAACGTAGGGAGAACTTTGTGATACGTGCGTAGGTTACATGTTAACACAGTCTGTAATTACATTGTATTTACATAAAACATCAATCAGTTTGTACGAGTTGTATAAAAATTGGATTACGTAATGATTTATCACTAGTCTGCCACATGCATCGCCAATCATATCATAACAAGTAATTAACGTTTCGGAGTAACAATTTACAGTTTCATGTCAACACATCATTACACGTATTTCACTATCCTGCAATATGTGTAACATCCTTCCTCTAGGAGTTTGTTTTCATATCATCAGCAGGGCTTTCGAAACTCCGGATTTTTTCCAGGGAATGTGCTGTTAAGTAGAAAAGTTAAAATGACTTCTGGATATTTCATAAAATTTAAATTCCAATGGATTAAGCGGACACAATTCTTTTCTGTGTTCTTCTTCTTCTTCTTCTTCTCCTTCTTCTTCGTCTTTTTCTTTTTCTTCTTCTTCTTCTTCTTCTTCCTCTTCTTCTTCTTCTTCTTCTTCTTCTTCTTCTTCTTCTTCTTCTTCTTCTTCTTCTTCTTCTTCTTCTTGTATGGTCCTTCGGCCCGTTTCGGTGCCATGACCTTCCTGTTACCGAGATTTCGAGACAGTTGAGTCTTTACGAAGTGAGGATGTGATTTCGACGCTCAGCCTGTAACATTTAAGGCCGAAGAAGTCGTTTAAACCTTAAGAATTTAGTGGTTATGATACAAGCCACTTGCATTGTAATCAAAATACTCTGCGTTTTGCCTACACAATGCATTTATGGATTTCGTGTCGATCTCAGAATGAACAGTTGCATTTCCCTAAACAGCACTAATCGACTGACTTTGTAATGGAAAAAGAGCATGTTCTCTTGGAGATGCTATCCGAGTTTTGATATTATGGAGGGAAGTGTAAGGCTTTATAGTGTTAAAGACCAGGTTATTATTTAGTTAACCTTTATAGAATCGCGAGTAATGATTTTGTAATTTGAATCTATCTTGTATAAGGAGTGATTGTGTTAGAAGAAGTTCATTTGTTCTAATACTTGATACCAGCAGCCAGACTAATTAAAGTGGAAACAAACAAATGAAATAAAAAGAACTACACGGCTAAATGCAAAAAAAAAAAAGATTGAGTGAATTTTATCCTTAACTTGAAGAAAATGGGGTAAACGTGAGTGGAGTAACTTGAAGTTCCTTTATATTTCCGAATTAGAATCACGTATAAAATATCAGAAAGGGTGGGACTGCGCATAGCTTAAGAAAGAAAGCCCATGCGCCCAAATGTTATTAGGTTATTATTTGTCTCGGAAGCTTCAAGACTTAGTGCGGAAAATGTTGGATATAAATTGTTTCCACTTTCTTCTGCTATTTTTGTTCGGAAAAGATTTCACTTCGATAAATATCTAGAGACTCACCCTCAAGTTTCAGGCAGAAACAGTTCTGCCCGTAAGGTATCTCTCATTTTGGTACTGTTTTTCGTCAGTAAAGTGCGTCGAGAATGTTAGTAAAATTATGGGACGGAAACTTGTTAAATATCAGCGCAGCTGTTCTCAGATTTTACAAGCCAGTGCAGAGAGAGAGAGAGAGAGAGAGAAATAGTGAGAGAGATAAATAATTTCACCTGGGGAAATAAATAAACTCTTTTATTTTTGTAAAATTTGTTGCAAAGACACCGAAAAGAAAGGAGCTTAGTTTTCGAAGATATTTTGCCGAGCAATTCTTACAATTTTTTTCTCATCCATGCACACAAAACGGGAAGATGGAGTGGAGTGGATCTAAATGAATAATGATAACTTCTCGTCCTTTAAGGTTGGCAGGCGTTCAATTTGAAAGGTCTTTAACCCTTTAAAGACGAAGCGTATCTGTTTTATATAAGGGCTCAGTGCGTACCGCGCTGTAAACACTCTCCACTTCGGTTATAAAAACCAGTCCCTTAATGTTTTATAAGGCAAAAGTTGCTGTTTGTTCTGAGATCCGTACAAAACACATAAACGCAATGTGGGCACCACGTAGAATTTTTTAATGTTAAACCTGGTGGTACGTAAAGTTACCGCTAGGCTTTAAAAGGTTAATGTAATAAGAAGAAATTAACGAACACACGCCGATCATTTGAAGGAGGATCTACTTCTGTTCCCATTCTGACACTCTGTATAAAACACACACA
The DNA here is from genome assembly GCA_013340265.1 of Coptotermes formosanus. Lineage (NCBI taxonomy): Eukaryota > Metazoa > Arthropoda > Insecta > Blattodea > Rhinotermitidae > Coptotermes > Coptotermes formosanus. Next base: position 148,354 of record BLKM01005551.1, on the reverse strand, counting down.
CACACACACACACACACACACACATATATATATATATATATATATATTCATACATACGTAAGCTTTCTTTGTTCCCCTTAGATTTCACAAGTTCCTTTCCATATGAGAAGCTTCCAGCTGGAAAGTCTTACGAAATGAAACCCTCGTAGTTCAAAGCTGCCACTAATTATCAAGGGTGGTTTCAACAGCACGCGATGATTATGATACCGAGTCAAAGATTCTGCAGGCAAGCGTAATGAGTTATGCATGGTTGGGGAGGTCTAGATTATGGCATATCATGCCGCCTAAAACGTAATAGGAGACTCGGCATTTTGAAAATTGAAATTCAGCGCGTAACGTGTTTGTGCCGTGTAAGAACACTGGTACTAAAGAATACCGTCCTCTGAGATGTGACGGCGTGTAGAGTCGTAGAAATTTGCTGGGTGTAGAGCTACAGAAGTTGTTGTTCCTCATAATGAAAGTTTTGTTTCGTGGAACAGAGGTTAGAAATTTTAATCTTGAATTGTGAAGGAAAACGACAACTGGAAAGACTAAGGTATAGATGAGAGAATAATATTAAAACGTATGCTGAAAAAACAGTGTTTTGGAGAATGTGGAAGGGGGGGGTCATCTGGCTCGGGACAGAACCAAGTGACGGGCTCTTTGAACTGACTGTCCGACTGCAAAAATTGCGGGAAATTTATTGACTGACGGAGTGATTAGCAGAGCTCTAATGGGATTTGGTTCTATGGAGTTCCATCCATCCATCCATCCATCCATCCATCCATTCCTCCGCCTGTCTGTCTATGTCTGCTTGTTCTGCTTGTTTCTCTAGTTGTGGTTCATTTAATGACGCTGCATTTGCTCCGGATTGTAGAAAATAGAATCTTAGGATTAGGAGAATTGTGTATAGAATGGCCACCCTAAGGTAAATCATCATGTGACTTGATTCTGGTTGCTTTTAATGATATAAACTAAACAGTAATACTTGGCGGAGTTATTAAGGAAAGCGGCATTGTCTTTGTATGTTCTTTAAGAATTTTGCTTATCTGAAATTGGAGATTTTCTGGAACCTTACAAAAGGGTCGTTTTGCTCAGGCCCCTGGAGAAGACGAACCCCTAAATATTCCGTTAAAGAAATTGAACATAATTAAGATAATCTAATGAATGAATTCAACGATATAAATTTGATCATTACACGTGTTAGCTCACTGTCAGGTCTTTACTCCATAATTATGGCACGTGTTACTTTAATTACTTTCTAAATGAAAATCTGACAAAGACGATGTATATATCTTGCACAGAGGTATCGAAAAAAAGTTTTAGTCATACAGAAATCTGTTCCTTTGAGACGCACCTTCACCCTCTGTGTCTGATCTCACTACACTAATGCACGTGTCTTAGGCTTCAAGCCCGGCCAGAGGCATTATTAGTTAAAGAATAACAGCAAGTGGCCATCTTACCTGCTGGGGCCGTTTTACACACAACACCTCTACTAGTAGATAATTAATTGGAAAATATATGGTAGGAAGTGATCTTGCCCTAATTAAATATATCACGATATTTCCGTGGATATATAGGGGAAAATGGCAGTAAAGTTTATTGAGGTTATACTATCTTGGGACAGATATTTAAACCAGCGGCTTGCCAAAAACTACCTACTTGAACGTAAAGGGTTAGCTTTAATAGGGTGGTAATATAAGAACACCTTGGGACTGAACCTCGCGTTTTACACAGCATTCGCTCTGTCAAAGTTAAAAATTCCATTAAAGGAGTTAGCGGCCTGCTGAGAGGTGTGGCAGGACAGAATGCTGCCAGCATGAATTCTCTGGAGACATGGGGGGGGGGGGGGGGGGGGGGGGGAAGGAAAAAGCAAAATATACTTTGCACTTCCCATATATAAGAGATGGGAATTTAATACGCAACCAAATCTTGGTACCGCGTAACTCAGCAGTGTAATTCCCAGTGGGCGGGTCTCCCTTTCAATTCTGCTACTTACCCCGTTCATATGTATCCCTTAAACGAGTTCCAGCATTAATAATATGAACTGCTGGAACTTTGCTTGTTACAGCAAATTTTAAAGTATTCGTTCCAACCGGGAAACCTACGCCGAAAAATCCATGGCTTAGCCACTGGCTAATAACATGAAATTCAGGCGAATATGCTTAGAAGATTTTGCTTCTACCGCACTGGAAACGTTCTGCACCTACACAACAAACACCTGTCAGTGATTTCAGGCTTCCGCCGCGATGTAAATGAGATTTGCGTTCTTCTGGGGTATTAGGCAGAGTTGAGCGGTGATTGTGTACCGACTGTTAGGGACAAACTGTCGGTCCCGTCTTCAAGGCTCAGGAAGACCCATACGAGAACAAAATCTTTGACCCTTCTTGATCGTTGAAGATGGCACCGATAGCTAGTCCCGAAACGTCGGTACAGTACTATCACTCATTGCTGCGTAATATCCCAGAAGAACACAGATCTCAATTACCAGCCCGCTATTGTGAAAATCGTAAGGAAAAAATATATTTTATTATGGTTTACCTGTTTTTTTGTAGCTCATTATATAGAATATCTTCATATGCCTCTTCCAGAACTTCTTCGATCGTCACATAAATAAAAACACTGAAAAACTCGACACTTCGGGAGAAACTTCTCCCTTCCTCAGGTCCTACTGTTAAAAATCTAGGCAGGACCTGTAGTCAGGACAGTAGGGCCTGAGGAAGGGAGAAGTTCTCCCGAAACGTCGTGTTTTTAGTGTTTTTACTGGTGTGACGATGGAAGAAGTTCTGGAAGAGGTATATGAAGATAGTGACGTATAACCATTGTCTCAAACAGTGATGTTGTATGCATTATATAAAGTCGAATGCTGTGATGATTGTTTAGAGTGTAATGGAAATCATTTGGAAGGTAATAAGCCGTATTCTAATTTCAGTTCCTGTGTCTGTGTGTCTGGGTAAATCTACGAAATATCTGAGTCAGGTGTCGGTCGTGTTTTGAAGCCGGCAGCGGCCGAATACGAAGGGGAGAGCCACCTCCTTGACCGCGACGTTAGCTCTAGGAAGTCTACACAAACTTAGATACAAATATTGATGTGGTTCGTCCAATTAATTCTGTTTAGTATGTCAAATTATGCTGAAGTAGTCACACCAGACACTGTAATGCGTCTCTCAGACGGCGCCAATAACTGGATTACACGTAGCTGAGAGCGCTCTTCAATTGCTGCAGTTACTCCCCAGCTGTTCTTAGCCACATGACAATTGCTTTTGTCACTACTCGAATGCAGCTTGTGTCTCCATTTCTGTAGCCAATACTAAATATTGTACACTTCCTGCTGTGTGTAATAATGTCTTTGTGTTAAAACAGACGCTTGTAGATGAAGCTGTCAAACAGATGAAATGCTGGCGATCAAGGCACTGCAAAATAAAAGAAGCAAATTGCGGCCATTCTTATATTGGCATTGGACGAGATAGTTTCATTTCGTTTCGTAATCCTTCCCCCTTCTGTCTACTCACAGTAGGTGTCGAGTTGTTTATTTTCACTTGATCACAACTCAGACACACACCACAGTCGGTAGGACTTCTCTGGACGAGGGATCGGCCCGTCGCAGAGACCTCTACCTGACAACACACAAACACTCACAAGAGACAAACATCCATGCCCCCCCCCCGGTGGTATTCGAACCCACGATTCCAGCAAGCGCTCGGCCGCAGACCTACGCCTTAGACCACGCGGCCACTGGGATCGGCAGGTGAGATAGTGCTATATAAAAGTCTGAAGGGATGAGATAACTTGGAAGTACTAGGTATGGGTGCAGAGATAATATTTAATGTTTGGAAGAAACATCCACTTGTGTTGTAGATACAGTTTTCAAATTAATATTTGGCTATGCTAATAATCGATATGGTATTCATTAACTGCAACCGGGTTCACACCCGAGAGCAGTGGTCCGTACGTTTGCACGCAAGTGAGAAGGAACAACGTTGTACGCAGGGAGAAACATTACACAAAACAAAACAAAAAACTCAGAAAACACAAAATAGAAAGCAAAACATACAAAACAATAAAACAAACTTAAAACGAACAGTAGAAACATAAATCGAGTAATAAAACGTAACAAAGAACGAAATCGCATAAAGCTATTAATTCTGTTACACAAAACACTGAGATAAATGTACAAACTATGACACAACATACAGTACAATAACCAAAATATTCACTATAACTATAAATCAATTATAATACACACACTTCATCAATGACCTTCACTTCACTTCACTTCACTTCACTTCACTTCACTTCACTCCCCATTTTACTTCACTTCACACCTATTTTCGACGTTTCATCACCACACTTCACTGCCCTTCATTTCATGTCAGTTATACTTACTTTCCTAATCCTCTGTACAAAAATATGCGATATGCAGGGCCAAGTAGCCAGTGCCTCTGCAGGTAGCCGTTTCCAGAGTGTGATGGTTGTATATACCGCTATGAGGATACTTTGTAGAAAGCGGCTTCAGCTATCTTTGTTGACGTAGGCCGATTTATTGTAGTACACTTTTATACGTTACCAATTTACCCCACATATCTGAGGAATAGGCCGATCCCAGTCGCCGCGCGGTCTAACGCGTAGGTCTGCGGCCGAGCACTTGCTGGGATCGTGGGTTCGAATCCCACCTGGGGCATGGAGCTTTGTCTCTTGTACTGTGTTTGTGTTGTCAGGTAGAGGTCTCTGCAACGGGCCGATCCCTCGTCAAGAGGAGTCCTAGCGACAGTGGTGTGTGCTTGAGTGTGATCAAGTGAAAATAAAAAAATCCCTCTACACGTACTGTGAGTAGGTATGTAGAAGAGGGAAGGACTAAGAAAGAAAGATATCCGAGGAATATCTAGTTGGATCAGTGCTTAAATATGTCATGTGCACTGTCTGGGTACCTGTTACAAATCTGAATATAGACTTTGTCAAAGTTGAATGAGTTCAGTTCTCTAGAACTTCCCGTTTGTTACAAGGGTACATACCACTGTAGCTGCTTTACAGAAACTCGCATTCGCCTGCACTGGACTGCGTCACACAGTGTGATAACGGTCTGATAAAGAGTGACATCGCACACCCCCATTAGCCTTGTGACAGCTAAGTCCATTGCGAGGTTTCGGGCTGTAACTTAATTATGTTCTGGATTGTACAGGGTCAATCAAATGAGGTGCTTCATATTAAACTTTTAAAGCCTAGCCATTACTGTATGTACGACCAGTTTTAACATCCCAAAATTCTATATTCTGTTTACAGAGTATTTATTAATTTAGTGTGTATCTCAGGGGGGAAAAAAAACATCTGATTTTCGCCTGTACAACGATCAGTAGTTGGTTTTTATAACCGGAGTGGCAAGTGTTTACTGCGCGATGCGGAGTGTGTCTTTAAATAAAATGGACAATTTTTCTTTCTTAAAGAGTTAAATTGCCTCTATAGTTTTTGGTGTGCTTCTTGTATGGACAAAGTTTATAGATTCAGGGATCCGCAGGGATTAGGCTATGGCTGGACGATCCGGGTTTTTGACCAGGCTGGAGCAAGGTTTTTTTTTCTCTATTCTGAAACCCCCACAACGGTTCTGCAGACGACCTAACCTCCTATTCGATGGATAATGCATTTTTTCCTATGGGTTAAGTGGGCGGGGCTTAAAGTTGACCGCTCACCTCCATCTAGTGCCGAGGTTAATAATCAGAGGTATACCTGTGCTACCCATATATGACTTCATGGCGCGGACAGGAGAAACTTTACACTTTATGGAGCAGTTTCTGTGATTAATTAACACAACGGACGTGGGGAGAGTGATCACTCCATATGGAGCGTGCTCATTGTATACAACGTCGGTTTTTCTAAACCAAAATCCGAAAAAAAAAAAATTTCAACCACATTAACATCAATGTTTACACTATAAACGCGAGTTATTATAACATGAAGGCCATTGTTAAACTATGGTTCAGCAACTTACCGCTAGCGGTGACACAGTCGTCAAACCATTCGGTTCAAAGTAATGACGGAATTATATATGTGCTTTGAGACTTTCAGTTAAGACGAAGCGTATCTCTTTTACATAAGGACTCAGAGCGTACCGCGCTGTAAACACTCTCCACTTCGGTTATAAAAACCAGTCTCTTAATGTTTTATAAGGCAAAAGTTGCTGTTTGTTCTGAGATCCGTACAAAACACATAAACGCAATGTGGGCACCACGTAGAATTTTTTAATGTTAAACCTGGTGGTATGTAAAGTTACCGCTAGGCTTTATGTACGGAATTTAACCTGAACCTTCCTTTTCGATTAACCCTGTACTTTACATTCTTTATTATTCAAGGGATGGCTCGGTAGCACTCGTAAGCTTACAAGTTAATCAAGTTGAAACTATCTGTGATTATCTGTCACGTGAAAGCGTGCGTGTACAAGTGACTGAAGAGAGGAAAAGCGGCAAAAAATAAAACAGAGGGATAGGACATCACGCAATAAAGTGTCAACGAACTATTCCGAATGAAAGTCCACTCCCGTTATTTTCTGTTACGTCTGTTGTTCTGCGCTAGAAAGGGAAAATTAATACAAATGGAATAGCATTAGGCAGTCGGTAGTTACAAATTTGCTTTGTTCAGTTGCGAGAGATGACTTAAGACGTGTTTCAAGTGCTTGTGTGTATGTCTATCGACGGCCCTCCCTCTGGACGACTAATCTTTATCTACTGTGACAGCACCCCCAAGAAGCGGGTGCTTATGTGGTCATTAAGACCCCACACTGAATAGAAGCCAGAGCAAATGTTATGAAGAAGACAATTTCTTAAGCCAGCAAAAACAGAATGTAAAGAAATGCAACATTCATTAGACACGAAAAACTGCAGAAAGGGCCGGAAGAAACTAAAATTTTAGGAAATACACTTGTGATGTAGCTGTCATTAGAGTTTTTCATTGACTTAATCCTTCCGGCCGCACTATGGCTCTGGGTTCGATTCAGCCACTAACAGAAGTGAGTACCAGGAATATTTCCTGGTGGTAAAGGCGGCTCTTGCATACGGCTGACAAACACACCACCTTCATGTGCTGATTTTCTAGAAATTCTGGGAACCTCAACCTCGTGGAAAGTTCAGGGCATATCCGGGCCTGTAACAGGATTGCTTTACCTTTGCTTGCGGTGTAAGATTTCAGGCACGTTTTCTTTGTTTAATACTAGAAGTTAAACGCAATTTTGTCACTGTCGACACCATGAAGGGATGTAGGGGGAGTAGAAGTTTAAGCTCCACTCATTCTTAGCCTCAACACTAGATGGAAATAAGTGTTTTAATTTACACTCCTGCCACTTTCCTACTAAGGGTAGAAACACCGGTACAAATAGAAGAGGAGACAGGGTGGGCACCATAGGTTGTCTAGATGTTTTGGAGAAAACAAAATCTCCTTGACCGACCCGGCATTTGAAAGACGGACGGTCCAGCCTTAAGCCTAGTCCCCATATCGACTACGCTATTTCGGCTGCCACTTAGTTTAGCAGTGTAAAAGTTATTTCTGAAACCGTAGGACTTAAGGGGAGAAGGTATCTTGGGCATAAAATGTGTTTAATTCGTCTCTTTAAAATTCTGCTACGGTAAATAGTTGAAGAACTGCACAGGAAAGCAAACACATCGGTATGTGAAGCTTTAATTGCTTTTGCTCGTAACAATACTGTCAAGTTTAGAGAAAGTTCAGTAAAATGAAAAGTATATAAATAGAAGGAACTTGTTCAGTGATTTTCTATGCATATCGTGCGTAAAGACGGGCGATTGAAATTGAGGTGAAGTATTTATCTCAGTTTGCTTACAGACGCTGTTTATAGAAAATGTACAGCAACCCCCCCCCCCACCCCGCGTCTCTCACCGAGGCCCCTGCACTCTGCTCATTTCCCTCGTGACACCGCCATTCAATTTTAGGTCTTCTACTTCCTTCACATTTTTTTACACATCTTTCAAATTGGTTTTGTTTTGAAAAGTTGTGAATGGGCTCGAGTTCGTTCCTACCCTTAACAACAAGCGCTGTTCGCACTTGGGAAAGGGGGGGGGGGAGGGAGGAGCCTCGCGTTGTTTCTCTGCAACGAAAAACGAAAACGGAGAGAATGACGTAAGTTTTTTAATTGTAATCTACACCCCTTTTTGTCTTAGTTGTCTTCGTTTGATTTGAAACTGCTTTAAGAAAATCTAAATGTTCGCCATGACAAACTTTTCTTGCTGTGTTTCGCTCGTTTACAAGTCTTTTCGTTGGAACATAGTATCATACAGAAACAAGGTTATTTAAAAAGAGTAGTGAGTAACGTTAGGTTACTTGCTTTACTGAATGTAAGATAATAAATCATATTATTAAAATGCTCACAACGAACAGCAAATTTTTACCCCTAAACAAAAGGGTTCGCCCTTATTAACCCTTTAAAGATGAAGCGCGTCTATTTTATATAAGGACTCAGTGCGTACCGCGCTGTAAACACTCTCCACTTCGGTTATAAAAACCAGTCTCTTAATGTTTTATAAGGCAAAAGTTTCTGTTTGTTCTGAGATCCATACAAAACACATAAACGCAATGTGGGCACCACGTAGAATTTTTTGATGTTAAACCTGTTGGTATGTAAAGTTATCGCTAGGCTTTAAAATGTTAAAGACGACGCGTATCTGTTTTATATAAGGAGTCAGCGCGTACCGCGCTGTAAACACTCTCCACTTCGGTTATAAAAACCAGTCTCTTAATGTTTTATAAGGCAAAAGTCGCTGTTTGTTCTGAGATCCGTACAAAACACATAAACGCAATGTGGGCACCACGTAGAATTTTTTAATGTTAAACCTGTTGGTATGTAAAGTTATCGCTAGGCTTTAAATGGTTAGTAGAGACTCGCTGAAGTTTTGTACATAATTTCATTCTTCAAACATTTAGAGTTTTAATTTTTGTGGAATTTATCCCGTTGTGGTATTTTAGATTAAAATTGACATACATTTTGCGGCCAACTACAACAAACTTTATTAGTTTTGTCAATTTATGTGTGTATTGACAAAATTTGTGGTTGGCGGCAAAACGCTTGTCAGTTTATAACTTTGTATTCCCGGTTCAGAAGGTACTTGGCGTCCCATATGACTTTCAGGTTAGGGAATGGTTATTTCCCTAAACAGCTCTCAGCAACTTGTCTTTACAGTGGAGACGCACGACGTTTACTCTGATTTAGGGACTGACCCTTTTTTATACAGGTTTGGTAATACTTTTTTGTGATTTCGTCAGTGTTTCGGTGTAAATGCAAGTAAATCTCTGCACGGCTTTTAACGTTCACATTTGACTACTCCTTCAAGAGCGTATGTTATTTTAAACGTCTACGCAAGTATTTACACACATTTCTTTCAAGAAAATCTTTACAATTTGCATAGTAACGTGGATAGTGAGGGAATTTTCAGCTCTTTATTCTGCCAGTATTTAAAATAGAGCCTAGTCCAATTAACCCTTTAAAGACGGAGCGTATCTGTTTTATATAAGGACTCAGCCCGTACCGCGCTGTAAACACTCTCCACTTCGGTTATAAAAACCAGTCTCTTAATGTTTTATATGGCAAAAGTTGCTGTTTGTTCTGAGATCCGTACAAAACACATAAACGCAATGTGGGCACCACGTAGAATTTTTAAATGTTAAACCGGGTTGTACGTAAAGTTATCGCTAGGCTTTAAAAGGTTAAAATAACTTGAAAGAACAAACAATCAAACAACGAATAAAAGAATACTTAAACACTTATTCAACACCTTGTAATAATGAAGTAAAATAACATCACATCTTGCTAAGGGTGATGATTTGCCTTCTGAAGATACCCAATTTATTACAAATTGAATTTGCCGCCGTCGCGCACCTAGCAGAGAAACAGTTTTTCGTTTCGTAGTCCTTACCTTTTCTACCCACTCACAGCAGGTGTCGAAGTTGTTTGTTTTCACTTGATCACACTCACACACACTTCACAGTCGGTGGGACTCCTCTGGACGAGGGATCGGCCCGACGTAGAGACCTGTACATGACAACACAAACACTCACAAGAGACAAACATCCATGCCCCCCGGTGGGATTCGAACCCACGATCCAAGCAAGCGCTCGGCAGCAGACCTATGCGTCAGACCGCGCGGCCACTGGCGTTGACGGGACAGTTTTAATAGGATGAAATAACATGAAACAAGGAAAGTCTCGGAGTTTCCGAGTGAGAATTCGAAGAACAATAATGTCCGTAGTAGATGGACATTATTCAGAACCCAGAAGAACACTGATGACAAAAATTGCATGAAGGAATAATAATAGTAATCATCATACGTTAATGAAAATACAGACGTATGCGCCTGCTGGCGTCACGTTGCTGAAGATGGAAGTCCAATGGGACGTGACTTTGTGCCGTTACTCTAGCAGTTCACAGCGTTTCAAGGGATCGCAGTGCCTTAGAAAAGTCTGTAACTACCTACTCAGCGACACTTCCCAATAGACTTCATTCTACATTATACTCATAGTTTTCGTTAATTCCTGTGTTAAGTCAGCCTGGAATACATTCCATGTACCGGCTACTACAACCTTTTCTTTTCCAAGTAACACGTTTTGTCGTGCAAAAGGAATATTTCGGGCAGAAGTAAAGAGAATGATTATGGCGTAAGTGCAAACACTATAAAGAGGCATGACATTAGACAAGATGTCGTTCATTATCATAATGAAGAAGTGGATAAAGAGAAGATTCATAAATAGCCACAAAATGTTTGTCATAAGCAAATAGATGAACTGCCTTCCTTACTGTAAATTTTGTGCATTAAGTCGACGAACTTTGAAGCAACAGACGCACCACTACTTTGCTTTCACAAGTGCGTCTGCTGTGTAAATATTGTCTTCTTTGCGAATTGTAGAAGAGACAGCAGCTTGTTGGGTTGCAGGAGTAAGGCAGACAGCACACTGCTTTTGTTGAACACAATGCTATGCCATGATCACATTAGCGTCAATTTCGAACATTAAATACAGAGGCAGAATAATCCTTCTAAACGTCTATGTCAGGCTAAAAACTACGCGTTTTCAAAACCCTTTAGGTTACAACATTCAAAAATTACCGTCGTAAAAACTTAGAGACTTGTAATGTGTTCTGTTGTCAATGAAACATCAATAGACGGGTTGAAAGAGCAGGAAATATACAGCAAGAAGAAACAAGTTTTCTGAAAATAAATAGATAACTGCCTTATGATACGTGACTTCATGTATTCCAACAGATACATTTGAGAGGAATCTGTTATTTCCATCAAAACAGCAGAAGGATGAGGTGAAAAATCACCCGCCAGAAGACCTCGAAATTGAAATATTATTTCAAGGCTTTTTAATAATAAAATTTGTTCATAAAATATTAAACTGTAGTAGCTTAATATTCAGGGGCACGCAGTGGCGCAGTTGGTTGAGGCACTGCACTACCAACTGGAAGGTTGCGGGTTCGAGTCCCGATGGTGTCAGTGGAATTTTTCATTGACATAATCCTTTCGGTCGCACTGTGGCCCCGGCCTCTTCGGCTCAGCTTCTAACAGAAAGGAGTACCAGGAATATGTCTTGCGGGTAAAGGTGGCCGGTGTCTAGGTCTGACAATTTTACCACCTTCATGTGCCGATTGTCTAAAAATTTAGGAGCCTCAACCTCCTGGAAACCTGTGGGCCTGTCCAGCCCTGTAACGGGATTTCTTTAACTTTACCTTAATATTCAACGATTTAGTCATTACTTTGCTTTAGCTTTCCTTACAGGAACTTAGTACGAGGGCAGCCCATGTAGGGTTTGCTTTGGGCGCCTGGCATTTGGACTTACCTGTACTAGTTATCATTGCACCATCGCTCCATATTCACTGCTCTGTCATCTGTAGGAAGGACAATGGGGCCTTTATAGACCGCAACATGTCACAAACAGAGTGCCTTTCCACCATCACAAAATATCACGAAGCAGTCTAATTTAACTCTTCGATGACGCTAAGTCGTAAATTCAAACTACTCCGTAATGGGAGGGGGGGGGGTAACTAGGCGCTTCCGCAAAATTTGAAAAACAGGTTATTAACTTCGTTGTGTCTGTCCGTCCGTCCGTCCGTCCGTCCGTTTGTCTGTCTGTGCGTATGAAATAACTTGGCTGCCACTGGTTAGATTTTCATGCAATTTTGTATTTGAGAATTTTTAGAAAATCTATCGAGAAAATTCAAGATTTACTAAATCGGACAAGAATAAAGGGTATTTTACGTGGCCCTATATACATTTATGATAATATCGCGCTGAATTCAGTTTATAATGAGAAATGTCTCGGGCATAAGTCGTAGAGAAGACCATAACACACGTTTTGTGTCCAATAACTTTTTCCGAAAATCGTGCTTTTTTACGAGATAATGTGGAAAAATATGGTAGAGGCAGATAGGCCAGAAATGACAATGTAACAGGGCGCATGCGCTTTGCATGCCGGATAAATAAGGCAAGAATACAGACACACAATCATAATATTTAATATTTACTGCTTTCCCACGGCAAAAATGGTTACGCGAACGCGCCTCATTATTACGTCATAATACACTGCCTGTCTTTCTTTATGTTACTCTTAAATGGATTCACGACAGTACTGTGCACTGAGGCCATTATTTTGCGCTTAAGGTGTTAGAAACAGTGTTTTTAACTGTATCCATCTGCGTTACAGAAAGTGGGTTTTCTAGTGTAAAGGCGAAGATTCTGATAGGTGGTCAGAAAAAGACGATGTTTGGTGACGTATCTGTATTAAGAACACAGGACCCTGCAGCAGTTTCATTACACACTTCACTCTGCTCTATATTGAGTACGAGGTTGGCTTTTGTAAATAGCTACAAGCTACTTGTCTGCGATGGTCATCCCATCTCTTGCTGTCCCTTCTTTGTGACGGACGTGTGTGGTCAGGCAAGCAGCAAGCAGCAAGGAACAAACAGCATTTCACAACTCAAATAGACCGAAAACTAAAGGACCCTATAACCGTTTTGTATTAACAAGACCAGCTGTCTAAACCAGCAGTTGCCGAACTTCTCCAGTCTTCAGATCGTTTAAGGAAGTTTGAAGATATGGCACAGCCCAGTGAGCCGTATATTTTTTCGTCTTCTGATACATTTACGCTGTGTGCTTACATAATAATGAATTTTTTTTTTCCTAGTGGCGCAACAGCCCCTAGTGGACCAGGGCCTTCTCATTGTCGAGGTTTCACGATCGCACTCAGACACACCACACTCGGTAGGACTCCTCTGCACGAGTGATCAGCCCGACGCAGGGATCTCTTACCTGACAATACACAACACTAAAAACAGACATCCATACCCCGGCGGGATTCGAACCAACAATCCCAGCAAGCAAACCGCCGCTTGGCAACCGGGATCGGCGTAATAATGCAAATACGCCGCTATAACTGTTTACATACAGCGTCTGAATTCGCAGGAAATAATTCTGTTATCCCGAACTTTGATGTAAATTAACCCTTTAAAGACGAAGCGTATCTGTTTTATATAAGGACTCAGTGCGTGCCGCGCTGTAAACACTCTCCACTTCGGTTATAAAAACCAATCTCTTAATGTTTTATAAGGCAAAAGTTGCTGTTTGTTCTGAGATCCGTACAAAACACATAAACGCAATGTGGGCATCACCTAGAATTTTTTAATGTTGAACCTGGTGGTACGTAAAGTTACCGCTAGGCTTTAAAAGGTTAAAGTGAGAATTTAAAAATTACATATTTACAATAAATTTTATGGTATTTCATGTTTTTATGGCTGTTAAATGTCAAGATGAGTGGCGAATCCTGATCCGGGGGTCAGGTGTGGCGGGAGGGTGTATAACGCGGCGTTGTAGCCTTCCGCTATACTTGAACTCCGGAATAGGATTCGTCACTGGTCAAGGTCAAGGTGTTCTTGGGTGTGACGCTGTGAAGTCTGGTAGACGGGTATATACAGTCAAGAAAGCACCTTCTGTCTTTTTCTGCAGACAGCAAATGTCACAAACGTTTCGGGTGGAAGCATCAGGTTAACTTGATATCTACGTTGCCTTAAACTCAATTCAACACGATCTTGATTCTGCGAGTCCCGATTTTTCGAGGTTCCCTTTCGGCCGAACCGATATGTAAGATCTTCGTCTCTGCGTTCGAAAAAAGAGGGAAGTTTTCTTTGCGGTCTGAGTTGGTAGTGTAATAATATACTGTATTGTATTATATTATATTATTTTACTCTTTGTTATCCTGTTACAGGAAAGTAAGACGTGAGGGGGTATCTGCGGGGCTAGTTAGTGGGGAACAGTAATTGGCTTGCGAAAAATGACAATAAAATTTCTTTCCTTCTTTCGTTCCTTCTTTCCTTCTTTCTTTCTTTCTTTCTTTCTTTCCTTCTTTCTTTCTTTCTTTCTTTCTTTCTTTCTTTCTTTCTTTCTTTCTTTCTTTCTTTCTTTCTTTCTTTCTTTCTTTCTTTCTTTCTTTCTTTCTTTCTTTCTTTCTTTCTACCTTATCATTGTAGGTGCAGAAGTTTATTCTTGCACCTGATCACACTCAATGACACCTATACACTCTGGTAGGGCTCCTCTGGAAGAGTGATCAGCCCGTCGCAGAGACCTGTCTATGACAACACGCAACACTCACTCCGGGCAGTATTCCAACCCCACAATTCCAACAAGCGAGCAACCGAAGACCCACGCCTTAGACCGCACAGCGACCGGGAGCAGTGAAACTTCGCTTTCTATAGAACAGCGAATAACGTCTTTATTATATCGGTTATTGTTAGTTTCTCAATAACGAATGTATTCCTCCGAGTTAATTACTAACTAACTAACTAACTAACTAACTAACTAACTAACTAACTAACTAACTACATGGAGCAGAGGCCTCCTTGAGAAGCTAACAGTTTCTCAGCTAGTCAAGAAATTTCCCGCATTTTATGGAACCCGAAAGTTTATTACCGCATTCACAAGAGCCCGTCACCTGTCCCTATCCTGAAGCCAGCTCAATCCAGTCCATGCCTCATCCCACTTCTTGAAGATACATTTTAATATTATCCTCCCATTCTGAGTTAATTACACTTGGTTTTTTGCATTCGTATTACTATTATTATTATTCTTAGGACAAAGGCTTGTTCTCCCCACTTTGTGAAGTTCACCATCTTATATGCTGTCTTGCATGATTTCACACCCTCAGAAAGTACTGGAAAATTTAAGGGCAATTTCTCTGGCAGGACAGGGAATTCCATCACATATTGTGGGGTGGTCAGAATATATTGAACAAGGACCCTTGAAAGTAGGGGAAGTCCGGTTGGTGGGAGCCTTAAAACACTACGACGCCAGTCTCCAGGGTACATAAATATGGACGGATGGACTTGCGTCTCTCTCCTTAGCGGCTGACGTCAGGATAGCAAGCGTCTTGGCTTTGGATGTTAGTGAAACTAAAACAATTTTAATATAACTGCCCAAGTACGGAATTTAATATAAATGATGTAAAAAATTCAGTCCCTACCTCACAGAGAACTAAGTGCATCCACATTACCAAGAAAAATCTATTAATCCTGTCCTGCGAAATAAACGCCATTTGTTCTGGGAGTCTTAAGGCACATATAGAATACGGGAAAAATACAGAGCTTTTGAGTGCCAAAGAAGGTGTTGTGGCCAGGAAACACTGGGCTTAAAGGTGTGATATCTAAAATGTCGTATTGCTTAAATATGGATGTTTGCTTGTCGGTGCATGAGTGAACTATAAGAATGAAATTTCTTTAAGAAACAAAAAATAATTCTTTTAGATCTGGAATTTCCCCGGAAGGTGTGATTGTCTATTGCAGAAGTAGATGAGAGAGTGACGTGAACAGGAATTTATAGCATCGCTGTGTTCAGTCATTGGCCACTGAAATTAAAAATTTGTAGAAAAGGCACGCAAAGTACTTGTAAACGTCATATTGAGGCGCGTTCGCGTAACCACTCTTGGCGTGGAAAAGCAATAAGTATTAAATGTTATAAGCGGATGGATGTCTGTGTTCTTGCCATATTTATCCAGCATGCAAAGCGCATGCGCCGTATTTTATTGTCATTTCTGTCCTGTCCACTTCTACCATATTTTTCCACGTTATCTCATAAACTGCACGGTTTTCGGAAAAAAATTATTGAATATAAAATATGTGTTTTGATTTTCTGTACAACTTTTGTCTGAAACATTTATTATCCTAAGAAAAATTCAGCGATATCTTGTCATAAATGTACATAGGTCTTCATGTAAAGTACGCGTTATTTTTGTGAGATTGTAATGCAATTTGAACTTTCTCGACAGATTTTAGAGAAACCCCCAAATATGAAATTTTATGAAACTCCATCTAGTGGGAGCCGAGTTGTTCCATGCGGAAGGACAGACGGACGGACAGACATGACGAAGTTGATAATTGCTTTTCGCAATTCTGCGAAGGCGCGTAATAACGCCACCAAGATATCAGTGAAATTTTCAACTACAAGAATAAACTCTAGCACTCACTGCGGCGTCGTGTTGTTGTGGTAATCGACTGAAGACCGCAAATGGATTACTTTGAGTTTCGGCTGTCCGAAGCTGCAGTTCCGGTAAGATGAAAAAACACAGATCATGGACTGAATAAGCGGGAATTTAATGGGAATTGTGTGTTGAAGTTGCCCAGTTCGAATATGAGCCGAAACACAGATTATTCTCGATATGTTTAGTCACTTGAAGGTCATATCGGATAATAACGTAAACCAGGTCAGGACTGCTTACATTTGCATACTTTGAGTTTATATTTACTGATAATCCTGCTGTTGAACGCCATATATGCTGACGTACTAACGCCATAATCCTTTTTAATCTTTCAGTATAGTTGTTAACTTTGTAGTGGTTTTTAGATCCTTCCGCGCTGTGGCGGTGGACTGTGTCCACGCGAGGAACGCGAGACAGTGCGTTCTCTGTTTACTTAATTATACTTTTACTCTTTTCCTTTTGACTCTTTTCTTATTAATTTCATCCACTTTATGATAACCTTCCTTATTTATATTTAATGTTAACTCTCTGAAGCCTGAAATTTGCGTAATTAATGTTTGAAAATTCAGTCCCTCCCGCTCGGAATGCTCTTTAGTCTCCTTTTAAAGGCCAAGCGGTTAGAGCTGTGTGGGGAAATAACAGTTTTTGGAAGTTCTTCACGAGGTGAAACAAGAGAGGCACAGTTCGTATAACGCAATATGGGGGCGCTTTTCGTAACTACTGTTGCCGTGGAAAAGCATTAAGTATTACATATTATGAGTGTGTCTGTAACCCTAGTTATCCAGCATGCAAAGCGCACGCGCCATATTATATTGTCATGTGTGGTCTCTGGCTGTTCCATATATTTCCACGTTATCTCATAAACGGCACGATTTTCGGAAACAAGGTCTTTTGTACATAAAATGTGTGTTTTAATTTTCTCTACAACTTTTGTCTGAAAAATGTTTCATTCTCAGAAGAATTCAGCGAGATACTATGGTAAATGTAGATAGGTTTTAATGTAAAGTATCCATTACTTCACTTTTCTTGACACATTTTCGAAAAATAACCAAATACGAAATTTCGTTAAAATCTATCCAGTGGGAACCAAGTTGTTTCATGCGGACAGACGGACGAACGGACGTACGGACGGACAGACATGACGAACCTAAATAATTGCTCTTTGCAATTTTGCGGAAGCGGCGAATAACCGTTATGCGGAGATCACTTCTCTCCAAGTATCCGTTAATCTCTGATCTAATACCAGCAAGGAAACATTTCGTCAGTTTTCAGTCATTTTCGACGTAGGAGTTCATCATAAGAAGTTGTTTAGCTAACGTGAGCTCAGTGGCAGTCATAGTTTTGTTAAATACATAAAATAATATCCATCTGCTCTTTCCATGCTTTGTCAACAGTCTAGCTGAAACTCTGTGCGGATATCTAAGTATAATGCCGCTGAGCCGTTGTGATTTTCGTGAAAAAATTGGTGAGTGGAAGGCATAAGTTACCTAAGAACACGAAAGATAATTTGCAGACATTTTCTGTATTCTCTATTTTTCATTGACTTAATCCTTCAAGCCGCACTATGTCCCTGGGTTCAACTCAGCTTCTAACAGAAATTAGTACCAGGCTATCTTATGGGGATAAAGGCGGCCAGTGCGTAGGGCAAGGACCCTTGCCACCTTCATGCGCCGCTTGTCTATAAATGCTTAAAGCCTCCAACTACTGCAGACCTACGGCCTGTCCAGGCCTGTATAGAAATTGCTGTAAATTTCTTTATTCTGTGACCGACTTTGGTAGAATTCAGTATCTGATGTTAGGTGTCCACAAAATGCATGGCATGACGGCTAGTTTTGTGAAAACCGGCACCTTGAAAGCCGTATTGTACTTTGAGACATAAATTAATTTGTATCCGTAATTTTCGCATTTATTTTCCGATTCGGGTGAAATTCAGTATTAGAGGTGTATAGAAAGGGCTTTTATGTATTTCTAAATTTATTGGAAATCTGAACAAGGAATCCCGTGGACCTCTTATGAGGGTAAATGCAGTAACAGTTCTCCTGACGTGTACCTCGAAAACACGTGACATTCTGAAGTTAAAAATCGTGTTCGAAAATTCTGTGTACTCCGTCATGGAGTGCAAATTTAACATAATTATTGTTTATTGCGGAAATTGTACGGAACCTTTACAAATCAGTGAGCATAGCTTTTCAGTGTTACGAACTGGTGTATGCATATGTATATACATATATAAATACCAGTGTTACTGAAATAGTTAGACGAATGACCAGTTCACTCCTCTTGCTCCCAGACCGTTTCAGTAATTTCCACAAATATCTACTGGATGTTAACAGTTGTATTTTCCAGCTGTCTGATTTACATATACACAAATAGCGTACATAAATGCTTGATTCCATTATTCTGGTACCGTTATGAACACAAGGCAAGAACACGTGCGCCAGTATGCGTAGATACGGGAACGCAAAGTGGATATTTATAGCGGCCATTAACATGCGAAAATAATACGCAGCTTCCAGACCATATTGCACTCCAGGCCTTCCTTTAGTGTGTCCATTGTACTGTGTAAATTTAAGTAGCTATAAATATGGACATTTAGTATTTTCATAGTCTTTATCACTTTCAGTGCAGAGACGGTTCATGTTAAAAGGGCTTAACGACAGAACGAATCATATTGTATGCAGAATTGCGAAATGTTTCTCTTTGCAGTTCCTGTTTAAAGGGTGAGGGAAACATGACGCGTGATGTTAATTCTGTGTGGTGTCAGGGAACATCTGTTATGTGGAGATTCAAAAACGTAACCTAATAGAAGGGCCATTTGACCGTTACTATCATCAGATTTGTATTACAAACACACGACGTTTCAAAACCTGGTTCTGTTTCCAGCACCAGGTGCGATAAAAGAATTACGTCACATCCTATACTGGCACTAATTTCAAGCTCCGGATTAGCTCTATTCAGTGAGTCCAACAGAGATTTAGCCTGTAAGTCCCAGTGGTTGCTGTATGCACCACCAGGTTTAACATTACAAATTTCTAAGTTTTGCCTAGTGAGTGCATTTATTTATTTTGTGTGGATGTCAGAACAAACAGCAATTATTTCCTTATACAGCTTTAACTGATTGGTTGTTATAACTGAAAGGGAGCGTGTTTTCTGCGCGGTACGCACTGATTCTTTAAATGCAATTCAGGTTATTATTTGTCTTTACACAGTTAATGAGTTTTGCATTTAGTTTAATAACGGAAGCAGAAGCATATTATGGAGTGTGATTTTTTAACAAAAAGCAAAAACCTGGGGAGGTCAAATAGGCCTATGGGTGTCACCTAGAAAACAGGCCACGGTCATAAAAGTCTAGACCGAATCTAGTGCGATACGTGGCCATGTTTAACTGTTTGAAAATTACGTTAATGAAAAAGTGCATACGCACAAATACTAAGAGAAATTTAAATTTGGGGTTTTTGTTCTTATTCTAGTCAGGGTCTTTTGTCTCCTTGTCTGCTATCCAAAAATTTGAAGATTAGAGTATGCAAATTCGTAATTAACCCTTTAAAAACGAAGCGTATCTGTTTTATATAAAGGCTTAGTACGTACCGCGCTGTAAACACTCTCCACTTCGGTTATAAAAACCAGTCTCTTTGTGTTTTATAAGGCAAAAGTTGCTGTTTGTTCTGAGATCCGTACAAAACACATAAACGCAATGTGGGCACCACGTAGAATTTTTTAATGTTAAACCTGGTGGTGTGTAAAGTTACCGCTAGGCTTTAAAGGGTTAGGTTTGTTTTTGATGGACGCGTTGCTGTGTGTCTCATGTTAAAGACGTAACGATAGAATTTACATCGGGAAAGGTGCTGGAGGAGAGAGAGAGAGTAGGGCACATATACTCTGGTGAAGGTAGAGAAAAATCCTTCAAAGTCTCGATTGTTTGTCTGTACATGGTATAAAGATGGCTCAGAAATATTCTAATGCGTTTACTCCAGTAAAACCTTAAACCTTACTCATAAAACTATTTGCTAAACTACTCCTTTTAGCGATAGGATTTAGGCAGTTGTAAAGACTACGAAGTTGTGCTGCGTTTCTAAATAAATCCTGTTATCAAAACCCATCTTGAGCGAGAAAAGAAAGGCCAGTGTTTCATCTGGGCATTTCTCCGCCCCTGAACGGAAGCTTTACTCCCTTAGAGTGAAAACGTAAAACACGAGTGCGTGGTAATTTTTAGAAACAGCAGAAAATAACCAGAGGAAGAAGCAGAAGACTATACCGCGTTTGTCTGTATAAGCATGAGGAAGGAGAGTGGGGGAGGGGGAGGTGCATAGCTTGGCAGAGTAGGTAGGGTAGATATCTGACATCTTCCTTGCGTGAGATATTAACTCGCGTGCACAGAACAAATGTTGACTGCACTGCACCAAGCATGTCAGAGACAGCATCGAGCGGAACCAATAAAGTGCCTGCAGAGCCATCTAGGTATATATAAAACCAGTAAAAAGTATAACCCTTTAAATTATATTATATTATCACACGCAAACTTACAATGGTGTGTAACAGCAACAACAATGATTGCCCTTTCTATATGCCTCAAATTGGGAGACTGAAATATAAACACCGGGTGTCTTATTTTAACCCTTTAAAGACGAAGCGTATCTGTTTTATATAAGGACTCAGTGCGTACCGCGCTGTAAACACTCTCCACTTCGGTTATAAAAACCAATCTCTTAATGTTTTATAAGGCAAAAGTCGCTGTTTGTTCTGAGATCCGTACAAAACACATAAACGCAATGTGGGCACCACGTAGAATTTTTTAATGTTAAACCTGGTGGTATGTAAAGTTACCGCTAGGCTCTAAAAGGTTACAGTAAATTTTAAGATTGTCATCTGCCAGGTTCTCAAGTTAGAGGACCTGCTACGGAGGTGTGTGTGTGTGTGTGTGTGTGTGGGGGGGGGGGGGGGGAGGGTGCCGGGCAAAGTGCTACTCAGACAAGTCACTCCAAAAGTGCGCACTATCAGTACCCATACTTCGCCTGCATGCTGGCATGTTTAGGTGCATACAGGATTTTGTTAGGGAGACCTGAAGGAAGGCGACCACTTGGGAGACCCAGGCGTAGATGGGAGGATAATATTAAAATGGATCTTCAAGAAGTGGGATGGGGCATAGACTGGATTGAGCTGGCTCAGGATAGGGACAGGTGGCGGGCTCTTGTGAATGCGGTAATGAACCTCCGGGTTCCATAAAATGCGGTGAATTTGTTGACTAGCTGAGAAACTGTTAGCTTCTCAAGAAGGCCTCTGCTGCATGGAGTTAGTTAGGCTGGTATATTTAGACAGCTGCGATCTTAATAATAAGAACTCTCTATCAGATCACTGCCATGGGCGAAAGATAAAAGAGAAAGTGGTTTCAGTTATCCGATTCTGTGCTCTAAATGTACACATCAGTGCTCGTCTGCGCCAAAATTCATCCCACAGCTCGTTTTTAATTCGATGGAATATTCCACAATGAAACAACAGTTTTATATATCTACGTATTTCCAAGGATTAAACGAAAGTTTAGAATTCATTGTTCATTCATTCTTTTGTCTCTCTTAAGAGAGGCCCATAGCCTCTTCCAAAGCGAGTTCATCACAGAGGGAGAGCTAGTGCTTCCTCTTTCAGTATCCAGTATCCTCTTTTTTCTTTAAGGTCATTCAGTAGCTGCATACGTCTTCTTCCTCGTCTTCGCGTCACGTCTAGCTCCCCATCTATATTTCCTCCAATAACATGTTTTAGAAGGCAGTTCCTACGCAAGATGTGACCAATCCAGTTAGCCTTCCTTATTTTTGTTTTATGTAGCAGAACTAAGTACTCGATTATCAGTTCTCTTTCAGAAGAATGTGAATACGAAGCAGGATTCATATTGTAAAGCATGTTGCTAGGCATGTTCACAGGTTAAGCGGTAAGAATAGTATCCAAGAATGTTGCTTTCAAGTTCAAGAATTAAAGTATGGCATTAGAGAGAAGTTGGGGGCCGCGGTGGCGCAGTTGGTTGAGGCAGTGCACTACAAACCGGCAGGTCGCGGGGTCAATTCCCGGTGGTGTCATTGTAATTTTTCATTAGCATGGTCCTGTCGGTCGCACTATGGCCCTGGGGTCGACTCAGCCTCTAACAGAAATGAATACCAGGAATATTTCCTGGGGGGGTAAAGGCGGCCGGTGCCTGGGGCTGACAACCTTACCATCTTCATGTGCCGATGGTCTGGAAATCTGGGAGCCTCAACCTCCTGGAACTCTCTGGGCCTGTCCAGGCCTGTAATGGGATTACTTTTTTTTTAGTATAGAGAAGTTACGCGTTTGTGTCGTGAAATAAACAGACGATCTAATGGTTTATGTTTTCACGGCCTTGAACATCAAGATTCTGGTCTTAGGGCTGGTCTGATAGTTACTTTATGACGCTGTCGGGACAGCAATATCGTGTCATTCATAGAATATTTGGTGAAACAATGAATAGTCAGTGTTCCGGCTGACGTTCGGAACTGAAACCTCCCAAATGCAAGTCACGTTGCTTGCATTGGATGTGACCATGTGTAGTTTGGTATACAGAGTGGCTCAAAAGCCACTTGACAATCGATGTTTAACAACAGTGGAAAGTGGCTTTTGCGCCACTCTGTATATGAAGTAACTTCTTTGAGGAATTCTGTAGCTCGAAGAGAGGTTCAGCAGTTTCGTCCGAAACGTCTTTACCTCTCTACATAATAACTGATGTCACATCTCTTTACCGCAATCTTAACCATAGACTAGTCTATAGAAGTATGACCCAGCTTCACAATCAATTACAGGTCTATTATAAATTTCAACCCCCACCGCAACCCCTTAAAGTCTTCTAAAAAATATTTGCTTTTATCAACAACAGGATGAAGCAAAATAGCTGCTATTTGTCTTAGGCTTGATCACTTAACTTCTTGCAGTCCCAAACTGCGTTCCTCACTTTTAAAAATGTCTTTCATTACGAAAGGTCCATATAATTTCTTACTTGCGGTTTCGTATCTCATTTACTTTACAGCAGGGGCGTCCAAACATTTTTTTGTCGAGGGACCACACTCGTTGTTGTGAGCTGGTTCGCGAACTACACGTGGAAAAATAAAAAGTACGCCTAACTGCCTAAATTATGCTGTAATTTTTACATTACGAGCATAATTTAGAAATATGGTCACGGGCCGCATAAAACAAGCGGGCGAGCCACGGGTTGGAGACCTATGCTTTACAGTATGTTTAATATTGTCTGTCTTCTGTTGTGTCTGTAATTTATGGAGATTCAATACTCCCTGTGTAAATTCCGTGGCCCAGAAACTCTATGTTTCAGATGAAATTAGGCAGAGCGAGAATAAAGTTTGAGGTTAACATGGCGGTTACTCTGGAGGCCCGGGTTTATTCCTAGGCCAGTCAGTGTGGGATTTGTGGCGGACAAAGTGGCAATTGGACAAGTTTTTTCTGAGTACATCGATTCCAGTGTCATTATCATTCCACCAACGCTCCATACTCATTCATCTATCACCGACGCGAAATAATTTTATCAACTGACAGTTTCGTTCGACAAAAAACAACTTTATATGCCAGAAGTTAGAAACAGTTGCGTTATATCGCAATTACACCGCGAGTTTTCAAGGCTTTGTGTTTAATGGCACAAAATAATGGAGTATTTTTATCATCGTCATACTTTTCGTTGTCCTCATCATCACTATTATGTCATAATTTTCATTTTCTTAACTTTTAACTAACAAAAGACATAATGTGTTACCAGGCACATCTAAAGGAACGTACGTACAACTCAGTTAAATAAAGACTCACGTTCATCCTAAAATAAGCAAACATTCACATTAATTAACAAAGAATATAAAGCATTTTCGCTAGTATAATTCGCCGTCAGTTATTAGGCTCACATTTAATTTTTAATAGATGTTCAGGAAAATGTACAGTACAATATGAATTGTCAATATTGAAACAAAAACCCTCTCTAATTTTTATACAAGTATATGCGTATATAAAATGCATAAAGTATACAAGTATATAAAAACACTTTCTTGTGTTAACAAAAAATCAAACTATATTGAAAATTTAAAATAACAAATATAGATTCACAATCTTCTCCACTTGTGCCCCCAGTCTGTCGTTCCTCTTGAGTCGTTTTTCAAACCAGAGATGGCCTGTGCTCTGCTATCTGTATAGTGACTGCACCTTTTAACGTTGCATTATAATTGAACGTTTCGGAGACCCTGGAAAATGTAAATTACCTACGCTATTTGGGTTTTGAATTTTCGCTCAAAAGTTAAAATACCTTCACCAGTAACAAAAAGCTATTTAACAGGAAACTGAGACCGTAAAAAAAGTTCAACAATGCCAACGATACTCAACATTAACACCACTTCCCAAGTGTTTTAGTGGTGAAGGGCCGCGCAGCAGACGCTACGGACGCACCGCAGCCTTAAGGCTTCTTGTGCAACCCTGTGATGAAGGTGACGATGATGATTATTATTTTTTGCCCTTTTCCTAGTAACGGAGCACCGGTGGAATGAAATTGGCAGGGGAAAACCGAAATACTCGGGGAAAAACCTGTTCCAGTTCCACTTTGTCCGCCACAAATCCCATATGGACTCACCCGGGATCGAACCCGGGCCTCCGCGGTGGGAGGCCGGCGACTAACCGCCTGAGCCATGGCACGGCCCTTTCCAAGTGTTAGTTGTAAGACAACTTGTAAAAGCAATAATGAGAATAGGTGTAACAATGAATGTCGGTCTATAGCTGTTCATCGCAGCGTGTTACTTAACCTTTTAAAGCTTAGCGGTAACTTTACATACCACCAAGTTTAATATTAAAAAATTCTACGTGGTGCCCACATTGCGTTTTTGTGTTTTGTACGGATCTCAGAACAAACAGCGACTTTTGCCTTATAAAACATCAAGACATTGGTTTTTATAACCGAAGTGGAGAGTGTTTACAGCGCGGTACGCACTGAGTCCTTATATAAAACAGATACGCTTCGTCTTTAAAGGGTTAACCTTTTAAAGCCTAGCGGTAACTTTACGTACCACCAGCTTTAACATTAAAAAATTCTACGTGGTGCCCACATTGCTTTTATGTGTTTTGTAGGGATCTCAGAACAAACAGCAACTTTTGCCTTATAAAACATTAAGAGACTGTTTTTATAACCGAAGTGGAGAGTGTTTACAGCGCGGTACGCACTGAGTCCTTATATAAAACAGATACGCTTCGTCTTTAAAGGGTTAACCTTTTAAAGCCTAGCGGTAACTTTACGTACCACCAGCTTTAACATTAAAAAATTCTACGTGGTGTCCACATTGCGTTTATTTGTTTTGTAGGGATCTCAGAACAAACAGCAACTTTTGCCTTATAAAACATTAAGAGACTGGTTTTTATAACTGAAGTGGAGAGTGTTTACAGCGCGGTACGCACTGAGTCCTTATATTAAACAGATACGCTTCGTCTTTAAAGGGTTAACCTTTTAAAGCCTAGCGGTAACTTTACGTACCACCAGCTTTAACATTAAAAAATTCTACGTGGTGCCCACATTGCGTTTATGTGTTTTGTACGGATCTCAGAACAAACAGCAACTTTTGCCTTATAAAACATTAAGAGACTGGTTTTTATAACCGAAGTGGAGAGTGTTTACAGCGCGGTACGCACTGAATCCTTATATAAAACAGATACGCTTCGTCTTTAAAGGGTTAATGTTAAGATAATTTGGTACTTTTAGACTTCAAGCCTCCTTCAGATGCTATATACGTTGCCACATGAAGCGACATTTTTGACAGCGGAAATGTAATTTCAGGCTTCCGCCGCGATGTTGAGATCTACGTTCTTCCGGGATTTAAAGCCGCCAATATCCAAGAAGTGCTCAGATCTCAACGGAAATATAACATGGACTTTGAAACTTCAATATGAAGGCGACATGTTCTTTCGAAACGTCGGGAACCGCTTACCCAGCAAAGCAACATCACATCCCAGGACACAAGAATCCTACAAAAATTTTCTATATCTCCTGCTTTGCTATTATTTTCCTTACTGTCTAGTGTCGAAATCAGAATGCAGGAGAAAATCACAACGTAAAGGTAGATAGTAAATCCTTTGAAAGTGTGAAAGAATTCAAATATTTGGGAGCAACCCTAACGAATCGAAACTCCATTCATGAAGAAATTAAGANAGACCGCGCGACCACTGGGATCGGCCCAAATTTCATGTACTGTTTCGTAAATCTATACACAAGGGGCCACTATGGGACCTATTTCTTTCTGTTGCGCCACAACCTAACTCGGGCCTAGACCGCCACGTCCATTAGATCTCTATTACCTCACACACTCGGTAGTGCTCCTCTGAACGAGTGATCAGCTCCTCGAAGAGGCCGCTACCCACACAACACACAGCAAACACAACTGACTACAATCCGTGCTGTAAGAGGGATTCGAACCCACTATCCCAGCTATCAAGCGACTTAAAACCTACGCCTTAGACCGTACGACTTCTGAGGCCTATACATATTTTAAATATGATATCAAAATAAATTTTGGAGAAATGGAATATGAGATGTCCCACATGACTGAAGTGACACGTTATAGCATCTAGTAGAGTAGTTGCGCGAACATAGTTTGAATATTTCGGTCTTATGGAACGTAACGCCGTGTAGTTTACAGTGCTAGGAGAAGTGTAAATTTTCAGAAGAGATTACTGCCTCCGTAATCAGGTTACATCATGTTTCATGTGGTTGTGTGCAGCAGGTTACTCTGAAAAGTCGTTACAATTCTACCACTGTACACTCCACTGCGTCACATCCCAAAAGGGGTAACCGTTTCAGTCACCGCCGTGACAATAAATCTGATGCATTAGTGGAATTCCCTTTTCCGTAAAATCAGAGAATTTCTTGACCATATGAGTAGCGCTGGTCCTGTTAAAATATGACATGTAGCATGGAGCTGGGCACTGCATTGCAATCAGAATATGATTCTGTTAACAAATGCGAAGTGTTGGCACGTGACAAGTAAGCCTGTGCTTTCAAACGTTGCCTTTTCGAAAGCCGATAGCATTTGTGTCATGGACATCATAAAGGAGTGTCAGAACCATAAACTCTTGACTATATGACGTATTGCAGACGTATTACCTTTTTTAGAACTACTGGCGACAGCTTAGCTACATTTATACAGTCTACTGAAGGAATGAAAGGCGTTTAGTTCCAGGCTTTCGCTTTAAGTGATTAGAAATTTAACAGAGCCCACATTAAAACGTGTCAAAGCCTTTTGCACGTTCTTCTACCCCTGTATACAGACCAAGTTCGTTTTATTTCACAGTCTTTTTTCGACGTAGGATATGGTACTCATTACGAATAACACGTACATTTTCATGGCACTGGGCGAATAAATTATCACAGGCGTTGGCAGTGGTTTAGACGATTCAGGCCTAAAATCTATTTACTATACACAAGCACATCCATCTTGCTTGTATTTTGCTAGGATAAATTTCGACATATGAGTACCTTTTATTTTGTACCAGTTAAATTGCGAAAAACACATAAATAGCATACAATATACGATAATAGATTGTATTGATAATATATATATATATGTATCTGTATATATACATAAGCTCACTTATGTACTTCCAAAGCACAGAGAGAACTGAGAAGATACAGGAATAGATGGTAAGATCAGTATGAAAACATAATAACAAGAGAATTGGCCTGCAACACACAACTAGACTACTATGCTTGTTACTGTAATGATTTCTTTTATTACAAATATCCTGCTTCTTCAGAAAAATTAGGGCCCACGACCGTAACCTCCCCGCTTCTATTGAGGCCGCAGTCCAGTATAGTCCATCCATGTCACAGCCACATAAAGGCTTCAGTTGATACAACGTCATCATTTTTCGAGCCATTCATAACTGGTCCTCCGTTGTTAAGCCTGCACTTTCATGAAGTGAATTCGATTGCCGGCCCCTAGACGATAGGACCTAAACTTCTTCGAGGTCTCCAACCGAACTAAGTTGTGTTTGACGGAGAGGTGCTGGTTTTATTGAAAGAATGAATGGGATGATTTTTTTTTTTCTGAAAA
This sequence comes from Coptotermes formosanus, assembly GCA_013340265.1. Taxonomy (NCBI): domain Eukaryota; kingdom Metazoa; phylum Arthropoda; class Insecta; order Blattodea; family Rhinotermitidae; genus Coptotermes; species Coptotermes formosanus. The sequence goes on along the minus strand of BLKM01005551.1, from coordinate 119,786 downwards.
GACGATAGCTAAGTCTGTGTTCGAAGACGACAGCTGCGTTTCACGAAATCGGAAGGTTTATTACCATGTTTATAAGGTCTCGCCATTAGCCCCTTTCCTGAGTCAGTTTAATGAATTTTACATCATTTTCCCTGTCCTGTTTCTGTAAGAACCATTTTAATACTATCCTCTTGTTTATGCCTCGTACTCCAAACACTTGTTCTTTGAAGTTTTCCGACTATAGGATTTTATAAATTGCTCGACACTTTGCGTGCTACACGTCCTCCCTACCGCACCTAATTGTTTTTATGACACGTAGTGAATATTTTGCCCGTTTAATAGTAATGTACACACTGTGAATCTAGGCTTGTCCTTCCTTCTGCTTCAGGTCGTACTTCGACTCGTGAGATCTGGGCGGACGTGGCTAACAGTGTGCCCCCGTCACCCGCCAATTACATCGTACAGTTCGATGTAGAATGGCGGGTTGGGGCGGGGGCACTTTCGATGTGGACTGACGGTCGTGGAAAGTACACACTTAGTCACGTCTGTACAGCGCACTAGGGGATGAACAGCGAAACCCTTCTGTGTCATTTACCTCTGTGTCATTACTTGTTCAGTTGAGCTGAGACATCCTAAATTAACATTCACACTTCAGAGCGAGAAACAAATTTTCATACTAATTTAAAAATCCCGTAAATTTGTGGCTTAGCGTATTATAATATTTAGGTTTATAGACACAACAACTTTCGTATTTTATAAAATACGTGAAATTTCTTGCCTTTCTAAGCAGCTGTTAGCTTTTGCAGCAGAATTGTACGCCGTAGAGTCGTTTATATTATTTGGATTTGAGTCATCGCGGGAGTTGCCTCAACTGGCAATCCTCGTTTCTTTTATCCTGGAGGTGTCAGAGTTGAATCTAGAATATTATGACTGATTGTTTTAGTGGTTTTAGTCAGTGCATGTTTAAAAATGCCGGTGTTGTGCCCCAAATTAGAACACGATCGCATTTTTCACGTCCATACTTGTTAGCAAACAGAAGATTCAAAGATGTAGAATCTAAGGTGCTGACACTGTTGTTAAATACCCCATAAATAAAATAAATAAAGCGATTATAAAGCTGGGTGATAAATTTAATGTTTAAAATGTAGCAGTCATTTAAATTTTCATAAAGTTTGTTTATATATAACACACATTACTAAAATATATACGTGCGATAAAAGATGATTTATTTAGCAGAATTTCCTCCCATCGCAGCAACTTTTTACTCGTCTTCAGTCTAACGAGAAGTTAAACATACAAGCATAATACTGAAGGCAGTTGCATGTGCAAAACGCTATGATGGTAGCTTCGACACAAAACCTTAATATCATATTGATGAGTCGCAAACACACGCCACCTCTACGCGCCACAGTGTAATGAGCACAGCATGTCACACAAAATGACGTCATTAGTTGTCGCTAGTCAGAGCGCGATGTGGATACAGATGTTGAGTAACGACACGACGGGAAATGACGGGACACTCATGAGTGGTTTTTTATTTTTTTTAGGTTGGGGTGATGGCTGGAAGGGGTTGTTCAAATTTAATCTTCAGACCATTAACACGTGTTGTAACGCGTATTAATAGCAAAGGACGTATAGGGCTGTGACGATGTAAATTGTTAGAAACATTTTAAATTGATTTTCGTGCTTTTATGGCGATGTAGACCAAAATTCCCTCCGCACTACCTACACTATATATATATATATAGTGTAGGTAGTGCGGAGGGAATTTTGGTCTACATCGCCATAAAAGCACGAAAATCAATTTAAAATGTTTCTAACAATTTACATNATATAAACGTTTATATATATATATATATATATATATATATATATACCTTCAAATTACAGTGGTTTTACAACGTGTTGTACCTGCATTGGGTCGGAGTAGGGTAGTTGGGTTAGCTACTCGCTACGCGCTGGAAGGTCCAGGGATCGACCCCCGGTATTGGCAAGAAATTTTCCCTTCTGCATACCCGTCATGACTGTCCCTGGGGCCCACACAGTCACTCTTCTACAACGGGTACCAGGGCAATTTCCTGGGGGGAAAGCGGCTGGTGCGTGTGTTTGGCAACCCGCCTCCATCTAATGTCGAGGTGAAGAATGAGACGACGTACATGTTTGCTCTCCATCCGTGCTTCTTATGTCATGTTAGGAGTGACCTTTACCTTTACGTTTACTTTTACTTTTACCTTTACTTTTACCCTTACCTTTAACTTTACAACCGACATTAACATTAAAAAATGCTGCTGTTATGTACGCATAATATATTTATGTGTTTCGAACGATTCTCACAGCAAGCAGCAGTAAACGGCTGGTCTTCGTAACACAGAGCGTTAGTCTTCACACGGTTAATAGACTTTTGACCCTTGTGACTATACTGGAGATTTCGCGGAACCCTGCTGAAGCAAAAGGGTACTTTAGTTGCAAAAATGAAATAAACTGATTAAAATGCCAAGTCTCATTTATCGTCGTCATCGTCGTCGTTGTCGTCATCATCATCATCATCATCACCACCACCACCACCACCACCACCACCACCGCCACCACCACCACCACCACCACCGCCACCACCACCACCACCACCACCACCACCGCCACCACCGCCGCCACCGCCACCACCACCACCACTACCACCACCACAACCACCACCACCACCGCCGCCACCACCACCACCACCACCACCACCACCATCACCACCACCACCACCACAACCGCCGCCACCACCACCACCATCACCACCACCACCACCTCCACCTCCACCACCGCCACCACCGCCACCACCACCACCACCACCACC